>CAIGRK010383727.1:0-14998 GCA_903798315.1 Fraxinus greggii | reverse complement strand
ATAAAAATAAAAATAAAAGAGAAATTTTGTTGCGAATATTTTAAACATACGAAATTATCAAGACATCTTTCTAAGGGAAATGTATCCAATCACTTTGAAAAGGTATTGTCGAGTGTCACGGGCAAACATAAACTAAAGATTATACTATTATGTGTTCAAAAGTCAACCGTGTCATTTTCATCATTTTGGTGCAATTAGTAACTTAATTATTGCCAAAAGATTATTTAAAATAGCCACCTACTTATTTTATCATCACAAGCAACAAGGAATCTCGTGCTTGAGATTAATGATCATGTCTTCGTTATTAATTAACATAAAAATACAACAATATTTCTCAAAGAGTAATATTATTTAATATTACTGGTATTAAAATAGCAGTTTATGTGATGATATTATATGATAAGTATAATTAAATGAATCACTTGATTCTACATCTCATTAAATTTATCACATAACGCCACCTAAACTGATATATTCAGCATTAATAGTGTTAGATAGCGTTATTCTTTGTTAAAATACAAAATACAGGCTTTTTCAAGGGTCAAAGTGACATAGAACTTTCGTATTAAAATTTGTATTTTACTTAACTTTCAACTTTAAGTCACGGGGAGAATTGCGTACAAATATGTCATTCTCATTGACAATTTCCGTAATGATTCACATGTATGAATAAGTTTGAAACTCAATGCGAAAGATTCAACTCTAATTTTCCTCTCAGAAAATTGTTAAATATCAAGAATACTGTATATCATTATTGAAAATGACCATGATTGAGATTGAGATTACATTGAAAAATACATTTCGATTTTTCGAGCATATTTGAAGGTTGAGGATGAAGCTAATTTCTACAAATATTATTGCCATAATATTCTGAACCAAATTTATGAGTAATGCTTCAAGGCGACCCAACACATTCTCCTTGTATAAGTTGCTATATACAAATGGGAAAGCAGGGCATCACTTCCAAATGGGCAGACCACAGAAATGCCAAAATTTTGATTACCAGAAGAAGGGGAAAAAAAAAAAAAGGATATATGTGCATATTTTATACCATTTGTGCGCAGACGGTACGTAATATTGGATCTAACCCAACAATATAATGAACAAACGTTTAGATTTTTTATTCCTATACATTGTACAATATCGCCCAATATAAGTTACCACACACGTCGTTTCTTCACATCTTTACTCCAACAAGTCCAATTGAGAATCAGAATTTCTCCCATTTTGTTGTCACCACAACTGGCACTGGAATTCTCTCATTTCCCATACTGCCAAGCGAAGAATTTCTTATCTTGAGGATATCAAGAGTTTCAATGTATTTCTGCACCCTCTTCACCTTCAAATTCATTAAATTTTCAAAAAATTATTCGCATATTTTTAAGAAAACTCGAAGGGAATATTAAAAGATTTGATTTATAGTGTAAATAGGTACCTGCATTCGTCTCTGCAATTTCACATCTCCATCAGCAGAAATTCCATCTAATTTAATTAGTTGTGTCATCAACAATTCAATCAAATTCAATAAAACTGTCTCCACAACTTTCTTCCCACAATTAATTTCCAATTCAGTTAATGCCACCTACAAAAATTAGTCAAGAAATCAGGGGAAAAAAAATCAAATCTTTTTCAACAAATTATACAACAAAATGGCAAAATTATCACCTGTTTTGAAAGTTTGTCGACTTCAAATCTAATGGCTGCAATTTCTTTTGATGCCTTCTCCATTTTTGCAGTTTTTAAAGATTCGAGATGTCGTCTCTCTTTGCTCAGTTCGTCTTCAATTAGCATAATCTTTGATCCATCTTTCACTCCAGCAACATCAAGAAAAGTTTTTGAATCTCTCTCTTTGTCCTTGTATATCAATTTCTGATTCTGCGGAGCTAGTCCGGTCCGCTCGGCTAGCATTTTCTTCAATTCACCTGAGCTTAAAAACTATGATCCATTAACATAAAAAATAATAATAATAAGACCAAGAAATTGGAATTTATGAAAACAGAGACTCAAAATCTGATGGAATAATTTATAATCCCAATGCCAAGGCCCCAAAAATTGCATATATTCAAACTAATGTACTAAAATCCGACTTGGGCATAGATCGGAAAAAGTTTCGAGGGACAAAATGTCGAACTGGATAGAATTACCAAAACTTGCTTGAGAATTAATGTTGACTTCATGATAAGATCTGCCGTATGTAACTTTGACTCTGATGTTGGGAACATGAATGGAATTCTGATTAGAATCTGAACTTCTCCTCTGTACTAACATTCCTCCAGGCCTAACCTCCCACCTCTCATAACCACCACCACTGGCGGCAGTGGATTTCACCGGCGAAGAAATTCCGGCAGACTTAGTCTTCATTCTGCTAATATTATCTTTGTTCATGGTTTTATACATTCAATTCTTGTTATATAGATCACACAATATGGTCAATGCAATGTATGAAGAAGACCGAAAAGTTGTTGAGGATGAATTTAACTACTTGTCTGCTAAGCTAAGAACAAACCCATGTATGAGGAAAGAACAAATTCTGACCCACAATGTCACACTAACAACCACAATATGGTCTGAATGTATACATACAAATCCCTATAAGTGATGAACAACCACAATAAAATATTTTGGTCAGTTCAAAACATTTTAAGGGATTTCAAGGGAAGTTTCATTAAAGGATTATGATAATGATACTGACAGAATCTATTGATATATATGTATATGGAGAGACACAGAGAAAGAGTCAGGAAGAAGAATGGCAAGATAGGGGTTGTTAAGAGAGAGAGAGAGAGAGAGATTATTCCCTTGTTTGGTCCGGATTAAAATCTGATTTTAATCCAAGTTAAAGTCAAACAATCAGTATTAATCACATTTTTCATTGGTCCCACAACTTTTCAATTACACATTTCAAAAACTTCTATCACAATCTACTAAAAATCTAATTTTAATCCCCACCAATTGCCTTTGTTGGGGTTGGTTGGTTTTCTTTTTATTTTATTTTTGTAGTGTTGAAGAAATAATTTAAGCAAATTAAATATGTTTTGGGCCGTAAGCATCTTGAAAGGTAGCGCAGACATGCAAATTACAAAGGTTTCTTTGAGCTGGACAAAGATCAGCCTTCGAGTGTAGAGGCACAAGGGAGTTTAACTATTAAATTCATCCATGGAATAGGGTCGAAAGTCGGCCTTAATGATCTCATAGTTTTTCCTCTAATAGTCTGAAAGGACAAACATCTTCGGTTCAATTCTCATTGTTGCAATTATTTTCCTCTAACAACAAAAGGTCTTGACTATTTAGAAGACACGTTAAATGATATTTCCGATTTCAGTGATATGATAGCTAAATAGATGTAAAAATGAAAGGACATATCAGGAGTCACTTGAGAGATAGTATTTTACTTGTCGTCGCTATAACAATGGATAAATTAGGATACCGAAAATAGATTCACGGAATGGTCTCTGAATTAATTGAAAATAAGACTATGTTTTTATTGTTGTTGTAATGTGTACTTAATTAATATGATGAATTGTGTTGGGTGTACAATATTAGGGACACGTTAAAAATATTGACATAATGAAAATAACAAACCGCAAGAGAGTTTGATTTTTTATTTTTATTTTTCACATTTAAATAGGTTAAATGAAGGGAGGCTAAGGATATTGTTTATGCCTTTGGTTTTTTGTTTATTTTAGTCCATAATATAATTTATGACCTTTCGTGTGCTTAAGAATAATATTGCAGCATTACCAAAAAAAAAAAAAACAAATATTTTTGGACAAAATTATAAATGCAATGATTGTCTATGTAATTCCAATCTTATCCATTTATTGGGGAATCATTTTAAAGGCATCAAGACAAGCAAAAACCCACCCAAAAAGGTTCAAAGAAGAAAAAAGTTACTAGAATCCCATGCCCAGTTAGGTGATAATAATTAAAAATTTCTTGAGTTGTCTGCCTTCTCTAGGGTTAATCTTATAACCTTCAAGTCAGTTATGTTTACACTATTAGCCTGTGTGATGGTCTATACAATATTGAATAGTATTAAAGGAAAAAATAAATTAAAATTTTGTTGTTCTGCAGTTCGAGTCAATCTCGACGTCTTTTTGGAAATGTTATTTTTGAACTACAATCCAAGAAGACAATATGTGAAGTAGCATTCCGTTGAAAAACTCATGAATACTATCTTCCTAGTACGATCTCCTCTAATTTAATCCATAATTTCTTGTACAACCTATTCTGGTTTTATCAAACGTAATCTTATCGTATTAATTTTTCTCTAATATCTCGTTCAATAAGGTTAAGTGTATAGTATTACAAACAAAAAAGTAAGACAATATTATTCATAGTACAGTTCAATATCGTCTAAACGTGTCGTAAGAGTTTCGATTAGGAGAAAAGAGGTCAATTGAAAGTAATGGAGTTCTCTGAAAGAAGGCAGGCTTGCCAGAATGCTTCCAGTCATAAGCTGGACAAATTATAAGTTAGTTACTGGTCAGTTCAAATTGCCAGAGAGACATTGATGTCAACTCCCTCCAAGCAAACATCCCAAGTGAACTGCTTTGTTTAGTAGCCATCTTTTGTACAAATATACAAATGCTTGTGTCTCCCCCTTTGAATTGATGTCTTTCTTGGATGCTCTCTTCACTTGAACCTATTCAATTATTCAAATGAACAACATTAATTGCCATATTAAGTTATTTTGAATCATCATCTCATGCCTAATCAAAGGGTTGTAGGAGATTTTTTTATCCCACCGATAATGATGGAATTTTTAGTTTTCTTTTTCGCTTCAATTGTCGTGGTAGAAAGGATTATGTGAACCAAAATCAGAATATGGTTCTTTTTGAATAACAATACGTTTCTCGTTTTAGCTCTCATTGACATTTTTAACTAAGATCATTGGCACGATAATCATGCCCTAACTTTTTCATGATGATGTGTGTTAAATAGTGAAGGACACGCATCATTTTGAGTGGTAAATCATCAAGGTGGGTAGGGTTGAAGCCACTTCTCGAAAGCACTCATGGAAAAACTCGTAGTCACATAAATCTTGTCATCGAATAATAACCCGTTTCTCGTTTTCACTCTGGCATGTTCAAAAATACACAATTGCCCCAACTATAGAGACCCAACTTTTCCATAATGATACATGTTGGGACGTAAATAATCAAGATAGGTGGGATCAATGCCAATTTATCAATGGAATGCAAAAAACTTGTCTTTGGATAACAACCCATCTCTTGTTTTCATCCGAAACTTTTCAAATAAGCTCATTTGGCGCGAATAAGTGCCCCAACTTTTTCATGATGAAATATGTTCAGTAAATCATCAAGATAGGTGGGGTTTGAGGCCAGATCATCAATGGATCATTCTTGGAGAAAACTACACAATAATAGGAGTCCCAGGCCTTGAGGCACATGGATTGAGTAGTGTAAGTCAGCAAACAAACGTAGGAGTGGTCCATAGATACCCGTCTGGGTTGGCTGCAAAGACAGCTATCCAGCTGCCTTCATCAAGACAAACAACATCATCCATTCATTCATTTATACACACTTTTCTTTCTTGGTAGGGTTTCCTATACTTATGGCTACTATACTTTCATTTTGGCCTCTAGCTAATACATAATTCCGACCCCGATCTCTTGCCTACGGTGTGATTCTATTGCCACATCAGCAGTGAAGTAGAAAGTTTTTATCTTGTCCATTGGGAGCTGGAGATTAATTTCATACATATTACTTCACTTTCATTCCTAAATTTTGGAATAGTTTTAAATAATACACCTGAAATTTGCCAAATAAAACTCCTCCCCTAATAGGTTACATCACCAGGCCAAGATAGTAAGAATTCTCAACCACTTGGATAGTTTAATGTGCTCGTCGGTCTCTTATTCGAAGATGTGGGTCGTCAAATGAACATTAACATGACATACTCCTTATGTTCGAACCAGGATTCGAAATCACACCTCAAGGATAGATGGAGTGATTAGAGTGAGATCTAATATAGACCAGATTCACTCGTATTATCCGAGAGGTCCAAGGAGGACTACCATGGTGGCATGGTTCCTGTCTTTTTGAGAATCCATACATTCCTTAACCGCACATGGATAACTACCTCTTAACTTATTCAAAGGGATAATGTTGTTCGAAGGACATTTTTACATAGAGCAGAGTTTTAGAGGTGTTATTATTATTTATTTATTTATTTATTTTGAAATGAAATGAAGTTTACACGATAATAAGAACCAGACTAGGCGCATCCGGTTAAAGTTGTGAAATTTTATGTTTTACATTTTTACCATGAAATTAAAGCATGATAAAGATTTATTTTGCAATAATGTAAGTAATCGATTATTTACATTTCATTAATATTGAATATTCTGTCTATATTCTTATACCAATTGCGATACACTTCAGACTCTTCTGTTTTCTCCCCGTGGTTCCACATCAGATACCAAGCTTACCACACGATTGGTAGGCTCGACTGGACAATACTATTAACACTGCATGCTCATGTTCGTGACTTTAAGAACTCAGAACTTGAAGAAGATAACAGTTATTCTCAATCTCTAATAGTTAAACAGTCTGATTCTGCTTTTTAACAGAATCAACATACGATAACCCTATTCTTGACACAGCGTGCATACAGATAATCATATGGTTACGCTAAGGGTTGTCAAGTTTTTCGACTCAGTAAAATTGAACAAAGTCGAATTTCATATTACATTCAAAGATGGAAAGGAAAGAACAATTTTGTTGCCGAATTAAATTTTACAAACTACAAAGAAACGAAGAAATGTAGCAGCGATCAGCACTTCGTCATATTAAGAATGGCAACCCAGCTCTCAAAAATAAATATCAAAGGCATAATTTCTACCTTACTGATCTTTCCGAGCTTTAGCTCTGGAGGGCCTAGCTGGCTTAATGATTTTGCCGAGCAGAATCAATGCTATTGGAATAATGGTTCCAACATAGTATACACTCCCATATGCAGCTAGGGTTTCATGCAGGCTTAATACCTATGTGCAGAATAGCATTATGAATTTTCAGCTTAACAGTGGAGACGAGCATCTAATGCAAACGAGAATAAAAAAATGTAAACAACAGGACTAACCATGAAACCCACGCAGGAGTAGTTAAGAACCAAAAGCGTGTAAGCAAAGTTCAAGAATACGAATATCTTCTTAAATAGATTTGATTGGGTGGCTTGTTGCCATCTGTAAAGAACTGTTCATAGACCAAAACAAATAAGAAGGCAGGCAATTATAATTAACCATCTCATTAAACGTATTTGTAATTGTTACCTCTCGAACCAGCAATCATTACAGCAGACTGAACAAAGAATATGATGTAGCCAGGATACAATCCCTGTGATGTTATGAAATAATTTGATTCAGCGATTTGACGGTTAATTTGGATTGGAATAGCTGTAGAAATCAGCAAGGAAAAGGAAAAGTTCTGTTGAAAAGACAGGTGCAATTTAGGTAACAAAAATATGTAAGTACACAAGTGTGTCCCTGTGCATATGCTCTCAGATATACACTTGTAATCCAATGACAAATATATTTACATGAAATGTGAGCCATGATATAACTAGAAAAGGAGTAACATAGAGATCGGCATGCTTAAAGGCATGAATGTGAAAAGAGTATAAAATATTACCTTCTTTAATCTCTGATAATTGAGTCAAAATGGTGATTACGAATAGAAAGATTACAAGCATAATGTGAAATAACGAAGAGTTTTGAACGCTGAAACAGAAAGACTGCAAATGAATGGGCTAATATCAAGGATAAACAATGGCAGGGTCATATATACAAGATTCACAAGCCCGTGCACGAGAGCTTCGCATGGCAAATCAATGAATGCTAATTTATCTTTCTGCTTTAATTTTTAATACTATCTCAATAAATTTTTTAGCATTTTTAATTCTCAAAAAAAAAAAGAAAAAGAAAAAGATATTATTATGAAAATAATTTAATTGTTGACTGACTTCCAGAAGAATTATGTGCCAACTAGAATTAACAAAAATAGTACATAGAAAAAACAAAACACATTTAATATATTGTCAAAGTACAGCATTGTTTAACTTTCAGGACAGAAGGCCAGAATTTACACTTACATGCCAAACTGCACTGACGGTTTGGGTAGCTAGCAACTGGAAGAAGCCTGGTTTCTTACCCTTCTGAATGAGCCTCTCATAGACATCTAAATGAAATGAGATTAATTAGTTAAGAAATAGAATTCATAATATAAATAGTCAATTGCGATCCACCAGTAAAGATTAGGTAACTCCTAGACAAGTAACATTCCTATCATTAAGGGATGCTAAAACCCTCACTAGTTGCATAGAGTTTTGGAAGCCTACAATTGGACATCATACAACTATTTACAATATTTACTAAGAAAACCGTCGTAACAATTAGGCATCTCAAGTATGCATTTTCTTTTCACGAATAAAAGGCAAGCAGAAAGGGGACGAGCTAGGAGAGTTACACCAGAACAATAAAACTCTAGCTTGTGGAGTCCTTAATCAAAAGATGTCTGTTAAAGAGATTATTGTTGTTGATATTTTTGAGTCCACCATTATGCATTTTTAGAGATTGAGGAGATAAGTCACTGTTAACTCCACAGCAACTCACAAGTATATATCTTTAAAGGGCCAGCTGTTTCATGATTGTAAGCCCAAAAATTAACTTGACCTGACAATGAATCAGATCTAGAAGACACTCTTCCAGACATGATATTTAATTCAAGTGCAGGTTGATGTATTTGAGCGTTGATGTATTTGAGCAATTTTTATGTGTTTGATCCAGATTTCTTTATCAGCAGGGTTTGAAGAACAGATGTGGATCAGCGTGTATCCAAATTTAAATAATACACTACAGCGTAAAAGATAAATTACATAAATATAGGCACGTGTGTACATGGAAGTGAACATGTGTATTAATATTCTAATACAACATCTACCAGAGATCATTTCTTAATATATCTAGGTATGACTATTTCTTTTTTTTTCCTATAAGCAGGTTCTTTCTGCAGAAAGCTCTGTCTATTCTGGTGCTGTACAATTTCTAGCATAGCATTTGATTCACATAGATAAAATATGTCCATCGCCGATGAGCTTATAGGTTACCTTTACAAACACAGTTAGTCAAAAGAACATGAAATTCTAGAGGAAACATAAACTCACAGTGTCTAAGCCAGGTGCTGACTTGAATATTCCATACAAGTGGTAACTGAACAGAACTCTTGGCCAGCTCAACACCTAATATATCAACATTCTTTGCACGGTCCCATCGTGGTTTGGGTGGATTAGAATCTGTCCAGCCACTGAATCCCAGGCCAGAAATAATAATAGAAGCTTCTGAGATTGACCAGATGAAATAATATTTCCAACGAGCAGTAAAGCCAGACATATACTGGTAACTCAGACGTTTCCAGAACCCCCACTCTTGATACACTGGTTCTGTAAACCGGGAAAGTGGATAGTGTGGTACAAGGTACAGATACAAGCCCATACAGAAAGCAGCTTGGAGAACAGCCCTGAAAGTTGGCCAATAGGGAGAGGGGGACGAACCCTCTTCTGTAGGTTTCCAATTCTGCAGAAAATAATATTCGAGCAGCCTCTACTTAATGGAAACGAAAAAAACAAGGGCAGAAGCATAATACAAGAACATAAATAACATACCCCTTTCCTCTCAGTCCATTCAAGATAATCTTTCATTTCATACACTGGACCAGCAAAGTGACTTCCACAACAGAGACAATAACCTAAATACTCAATTAGTGATGGCAACTTGAGCAAGCGGTTTTTCTTTTGCGTTTCCCGTAGATCTTCCTCTTTCAGTAATCCATCATTATAATTAATGACACATGAAATGATTTTCAGAGTTATCACCATCAGTGCTCCTGTGAGGTGAGAAAATCAAAATCATGAAACAATTGCTGGTTCAATAAAGGAAAGGAAATTTTCACTCAATAAATTCAACCATGATCGGTGAAAGCAAACAAAATGGAATTTTAACGTTGTATTCTTTTGATAATAACATGCCGACAAGTCAACAAATCTTTAAGCTATTCAAGACACACACACATATCTATATATATATAGATATATATAGATATGTCAAAGTTATCCGAGCTAGATGTATTGCATTTTAAATATCCAAGTTGCTCATTAGACATATACCATAATGGATATGCAGGATGCACACGCCAAATAACAAATAAGCATGAAATCTTAATTTAATCAGTTTCAAAATATTGATTTTGGAGAATTCAATCACAAGAAGGCGTTCTAAATATTTTCAACGCATTGAACACAATTTATCACAAAAAGGTGAGTCACTAAAGAAAATGTGGATAAATTAATATTTCCAGTAGTATCAGGCACAGAAGAGTTTTAAAATGTTGCAGCACTGCTGTAAAAAAGGAGATGCCTACTCATAGACAATTGACATAGAGATTCTGAGGCTTCTTAAATACCTTATCTTCAATTCTTGTTTTGTTCATGACAAGAATACTAAATATAGCAAAAAGGTAAATCCACTGTCTCCAATAACAAAAAGAGGCCAAGTCTACACTTGAATCCATCATATCTAACACGAGAAGTTATCTGCTTGTACACCTGGCTACTTATTGTCTGGACTTCTAGAAACTATTAAAAGAAAATTAAGTAACATATGTGCTCTTCTGCCATTATTATTTAAGGTCTAAAAAACGAAGGATAGGAGGAAGACATTTGTGCATCATATATACATATAAATACATATATATAGAGGCAGCAGCCCTTAATTTTAATTTTGCATATCTATGATGAACAAAATTGGACAGGACTAGCTTTGTGCAGACATGCAAGTAGTACATATGTACATTAGTATCAGCTTGGATAGGGATTTCGAACCCTATGAAAGGCAGGGAAAATGCCAATTCTTCCGAAAATCCTTTATCAAATTACTTGTAAAGAATATATGGTTGCATACATAATTTAGAGAACTAATGCTTAAATCTCTTCTTAGTGTATCACAGTGGCTTAAAAGAATAATCCACAACAATAAATAAGTGTCATTGAATAATGATAAAATACTTGCACAATCAAACAAAGAAACTGACTGAGATGGTGCTAACCTGTAGCATCAATTCCTCCTTCCTTCCATGCATCGCCACTCATGTAGTATACATGGCTGCATGTGTATTCCAAAAGTAAACAATCAGAAGTTAGTTTTAAATGGCATAGAATTCAGATACATCATCGTGTAGAAATAGTCTCCTATATATGATACGTCCACAATTAATAAAACAAAGGCATTGACCATATAAAATAAACAAATCAAAAATTCATGAAAAATGTCTCTCCGCAAATTAAAATGTTTGTTATCAACAAAACCAAATCCCAAAAAACATGATAAACAACATGCAGCTGTTGAATGAAAGCTGGATGATTTGTTCAGTTACCCCAAATTCATAAAATTGTGAGAAATCTGTAGCACGGCAAAAGGTGCAGGATCCAATTTTCACTTATTGCATACTATCCTATTATCTCCATAATGAGTGATCACGAACGATTATGTAATTTCAGTCTGATGGTTCTGTACATCAAATATATAGGCAATAACTAGGAGCATCTAGGCAGACTAATATAATCCAATGCCAAGTAAAATTTGTTAAAAATTTGTTCTTTATGGATATTTGTTGGACGTTAATGGTAGATCGCATCCTTAATTGATGAGTTGTTGAATTGGAAGATCGTCTATTACATGAGGTAATAAATTTTGTGAAATATTTATGAATTCTCTTGAAGGCTTAAGTAAGATATCCCCACATAAAGAAAGAGATTTCAAAAATGTTATGTACAAGTCATTGTCTTGTTTTCTTAATAATTGGCACACCAAGCTATATCTAATGTTAACCACCATAAGGGTCGCGCAGCACTGTCCAAGCATGCAAAGGTCATATTCGTCAATTCAGATGAGCACTTGCACTTAGCATTGTCATGAAAATATAAGGAGCCTTAAGTTTTCCTAATGAAAACTGCAACAGCAATGACAAGGCAAGAAGAGATGGATCATGCACTCATGACATGGAGGAAGAGGGAAAATCATGAATATGTGATACCCATATGGCTAGTCAAAATCATCTAATCGGGTTGCTTAATGGCTGACTATGATGATTGAACGCCACCAACCACATAGGCAGTTGCACGCCGAAGAGAATGCAATTCTTAGCAGATTGGTTCTTTTTTAATATTCAGCCATCCAAAACAAGTTTGATCTAACTTAAACCGATCCGTGCCAAAAAAAATGTAGAATTTTAAAAGCCGTCCAAAAGGGCATATAATAGACATTCCCTTTGAAATTATTGAAAACATATCGGGAAAAAATTTTCTCCCTTGAAATATTCTATTATCATATACACATTTTAGTGTTTGACTTCATTTTGGTTGAAAATAGTACAGCCAAATGTTGGTTTGCCGGTCAAGGTTATCATGTTTCCCACCCAAGGTTATCATATTGTAGCATGGGTTTTGGATTTAGTGTTGTGTATTGGTACACATACCTCAATTTTTCTTGGTAGCACTAGTGCATATCTCAGTTCTTTCTAATTCATCGTTTTGTTAGATGGTTCTGTTCTTGTTTTATATTTGCTTATTTTGCAATGAAAATTGCATCCACCGCAGCTTTTGAAGTTTCAACAATAAAAATTATCCAATACTCCCATCATTGTAATATCTTCCTATAGTTGAAGTTAGCACCATCAGCGTGTAAATCAATACTCAAGCACAAATTCTGTGGCGCCTTGAAGAATCAAAAACCAGGGAAAGAATAAACATCGCAAGTGTTACAATAGTAAATAACAGAGATTCGTGCAACTATATTTATCAAAAGGAAGGTCGACGCATATTCAAGCCAAATACATTTGCATCATCAAAATTAGAAAGAATCTATAAGCATTTCCCACATCAAACGATGTGTCAAATTCCAGTCTTCCGTTTCTTAATCTCAGTACTTTGATCATAAGTGTGATGTATTCGACCACCAATTTATGCTAGAAAACATACTTCTTAAATAAATCCAACAGACGGAACAAAAGTAATTCCAGAAACCAAACAAATGTCCATCAAACAAAAACAACAAATTCTCGAGCGAACTTTAAATTAACAACAGATCGAAAACTGTGAGAAGGGCCAAAGAGAAAGTCAAATACCATCCAATGAGGTAGCCAAAGGCCAAGAAGAACGTGATGATCCCACAATACTTCCGGCACAGGACCATCGAGGCGTAGCCCAAGAACATAGGCACCAGAAAATGAAGATTCGAAGAAAACCCAAATGACAGATACGACAGAACAGCCCCAGTCGTGGCGGCGTAAAGATGGCGCGCCACAGGTCCACCTGGTACAAACCGGTGGAATAAACTAACCAGGATGGTGGAAGCGAAGCAAAGCAGGAATCGGAGCACCGGCACCGAAAGTCCGATCGCCGACGCCATGGATTCCATCTCCGGCAGCGACATATTCGATTGGATTCCGATTGGGTCGTAAAGTATTGATCGGTATTGAGTCTGGTCTGTGGTTCAACTACTACTGTTAGTGGTTGTAAATGGCTCAACAATCGAGACGTATTTATTGTAAATGACAAAGGAATTAAAACATTGGCAACGGAGACAAGGATTTTCGAGCCAGAGCGAACTAGGGAAAGACAAAAAATCTGCGGAGAAATTGATTTCGAAAATTCAATAAAATAATTTTTCTGAAGAGACTCTTGGCTTTGGACCAGTTCATTAGTATATATGGCCAGTGTTTGGTTCAAATTAAAATTCAATTAAGGTCTGGTTGAGCCACGTTAAAATTTTCGCCCTTGTTTGGTACATATTAAAATTTATATTCTCATTTTTCTATTCATTTTCGACCACACATTATTCAATAAAATAATATTTCTCATCATATCAATAATTTTTTCTTCTTTTTCAATCACACATTCTACATCAATCTATTATTTCAGAATACATTCTTCCAAAATAATGTGTCTCAAACACACCATTCATTCTCATTTTTTACTCATTTTCAATCACACATTCTTCAATAAAATAATGTTATCCATCATATCAATAAATTTTCCTTCTTTTTAACCACATATTCCTCATCCCATCAAGCAAAAAAATGCATTCTTGTGGAAATGATGTAGCTCAAACAGGGGCTAATTTCAAATCAAAGTCAACAATTAATTTTAATCATATATTTTATTGGACTCACAACTTTTCAACTACATATTTCATCAACTTTTATCAAAATTTACGAAAAATATAATTCTGATTTCTACCAAACAGGGGCATATTCTTTTGAGCTTTTTGGATAAAGGAATTATTCAGCTCTAACCTTTGCGTGACACGGTAACCTTTGGAAGTTTCGAAAGTGTTGTTACTCTACCAAAAATAAATAAATAAATAAATATTCAGCTCCAACTGTTGCGTGACACTATAACCATAGGAAGTTTCGAAAGTGTTTTTAAGGGGTGTTTAATGGATATTATTGAAAAAATAATGTATTTTAACTAGTGATATGATGGTAAATATGCGATTAAAAAGTAAGGAAAAATTATTGATGTGATGAAAAATATTATTTTATTGAAGAATGTATGGTTGAAAATGAGTTTTGAAAGAATGTGTGTCAAACAGAGACTTACTCTACAATAAAAAAAAAAGAAAAAAATTCCAATACAATTGAAGAAAATTGTGTCATTGGTTCTCAATCAGTCCAATGGGTGGCAATTTTGTTCGTATTCTTTAAGCCCCTTTTGGCCACCATTATCCCAAAAATTTATTCTTCTCTTATTTTCAACCTTACAATCTTTCATAAAATAATATTATATGTAAACCAAAAAAATTCTTTATTTTTCAATCATACATTCTCCAAAAAAAATATTTCAAAAACTATAATTTAAACCCATGTTTGTCTATCATTATTTCAAAAAATTATTTACTACAGTAAGATTTTTCACCACACATTTA
>CAIGRK010383595.1:0-10605 GCA_903798315.1 Fraxinus greggii | reverse complement strand
GAGTCATTGAATAAAAATGATACTTGAGATTTGGTGGAGCTTCCAAAGGGAAAGAAATCAATAGGATATAAGTGAGTGTACAAAAAGGAAAGAAGCAATGTCATAAAAGGAAAGGGAAAGATATAAGGCTTGGTTAGGAGCTAAGGGATGTTCACAAGGAAATGAGTAGATTATGATGAGATTTTCTCTTTGATTGTGAGACACACTTCTATCAGGATTGTCTTGGCAATAGTTGCAAGTTTTGATTTGGAGTCAGAGCAGCTGGATGTGAAGACCGCTTTCCAGTGATTTGGAGGAGCATATTTTCATAGAGCAGCCAGAGGGGTTCTTGGAACCAGGAACATAGAATCTTGTATGTAAACCAAATAAGTCTTTATATGGGCTTAAGCAGTCTCTACAATAATTGTACAAGAAGTTCGACTTCCACATGATTCAGATTGGCTACAGTAGCTTTGATTATGATTGTTGTGTTTATTACATAGTTCTTGAGGATGATTCATATATTTTCTTGATGTTGTATATGGATGACATGTTAATTGCTGCTAAGAACATGAATGAAGTAAATAGATTGAAGTCATTGTTGAGTAGCAAATTTGATATGAAAGATTTAGGACCGGATAAGAAGATTCTTGGCTTGGAGATCAATAGAGATAGGAAGGCTTGAAATTATGGGTATTTCAGAAAAGATATTTGAAGCAAGTGTTGGAGAGGTTTAGCATGTCTGATACAAAACTAGTGGGTACGCTAGTAATCAGTACCCTAAAAATGAAAAAGAAATTGTAGAGATGTCAAAGGTGTATAATACCAGTGCTGTAGGATGTTTGATGTATGCAATGGTGTGTACCATACCAGAATTAACACAAGCAGTCAGTGTGGTGAGCAAGTACATGATTAATCCTGGCATCGAGCATTGGAGAGAGGAAAAGTGGATTTTCGAGTAGTTGAAAGGTACAATGAGTGTGGATCATGTTTGAAAGACAGTATGATGATGTTTCAGTTTAGAGATACGTAGATACAAATTATGCAGGCGACTTGGATGACAGAAGGTCCCATACATGTTATGTTTTTACACTTGTAGGTGAGTCTATATGTTTTATCTATGGTGCAGTCACTTGTGGCTTTATCTACAATTGAGCAGAGTACATGGCAGCAGCTCAAGTAGCTAAAGAATTATTGTGGCTGAGAGGGTTTGTCAAGGAGCGTGGAATCAAGTAAGATGGAATAAGAGAGTTGGTTACTTCAGGAGAATTGTTGCTAGTGAAGGGTACACACCTCAAGGAATGCAGCAGACATGTTGACAAAACCAATCACAATGGATAGATTCAAGCATTGCTTGAACTAGATTAACATCTCTAGGTGTTAGAGAGAATGTGTCACAACCTATTAGTCCCAAATGGGTTATTTTTCTAGGTTATGTTTGATCCAGTGGTTTTTCCTAATGGGTAAATATTTGCCAAAGTGGAGATTGTTGTGTATATGGCTCATATAAATTGGAACACAATTTTACTGGATCAAAATGGTCGATGCCGTGTATTTTCTTGTATGGGCCCTAAAATCTTATATGGGCTTGGGTTAGGGTTAGTATAAATACTAATGATGTAACCCTATTATTCATATTAAATAAAAATCTTCGCTACGCTTGTTGTTGCCTTAAGCACATTGCCAAACCACGTTAAATACTTGTGTTGATTTCTCTATTCTTCTGCGCTTAAAATCAAACACATTGAAATAAATAACCGCACAGAAATATGACCCTTCCAAGGGGAGGTCAACAAAGGTAGGGTCCGAATAACTGAGGGGGAAAGGACTGATTCAATAAGAGGAAAATTCACATATTTTAGGAAAGAAGATCAATCTAGCAAGGAATTTAAGATCAATTACACCAAGAACTTGAAGATTTCGAGTTTGGAATTAAAGATCAAGATCTCTTGCATTCATTCATGTTCCAGGGACATCTATTCATTATTCTTTTTGTAATTTATATAAAATCATGCTAAGCTAGATCCTTGTTTGTATTAGATGAAGATGAATCCATTTGTTTATTTGTTATAATTCAAAACAAGCAATTTGGTTAATTCTTAAGGTTTTTGATTGATCCTGTATTCTCATTACATTATTTAATTGATTGACCACCAATTAAGTAATTAGTTGCTTTTCATAGTGCTAAGATGCTCACAACAGGTTTAGAACATTGAATGCTTGAGGGCAATAGGTGTTAGGAATAACATGTATCGCGTGCGCAATCTTATAGATAATATTGTAATTAAATACATTCTATTTTATATGAATATGAACTAGGAATAAGATCAGGTCGTGTCTAGAATATAATTAATTTATCTTGAAAAACAAAGCCTAATAAAATTGAATCATCAGTTGTTAATAATACATGAATGAAACTAAATTACATAATTGAGAATTGAAATATGTAATAATGGGTGGATTCGTAAGTCCAATACAATTATCCTTTCATTTATACAACTAAACGCTTTTCACATGCATTTTAAAATAGTTTAGAATAATTACAATTCAAGAAAGTTCTCTTTCGGGTTACAATATTAAATTCAATATAAACCTAGTACGTTTTGATTAGAATTTATTTCTCATGGGACCATACTCAACTCATCACGTATTACTTGTCAACGATTTTATATACTTTTGGGATTTATGAAAGTTGCACCATACAATGGTAATAATTAAGCTCGATAGAACAGAAATAATTAGGTTCTATATCTTAAAAATCTCCAACTTGGAGACCAATCCACCATACAATGACTCCTATGCAACCGTAACAACTTCTCAATCCTCAAAGGAAAAGTCCATCTAATTTTGCACAGAACTTTAGTTTTTCGGTTGAAATAGTCTTCTTCAGCATGTCAACAGGATTCTGACTTTTTGAATCTTATCAAGTATTAAGAATACATCCTCCAAAGTTGATTTGATGAATTGATAATGGGACTTTATGATTCGTCCTTGAATAATAACATGATTTTTTGTCAAGTGAAATAGCACTCTAGTTGTCACATTGTAATACACTCTTCCTATGTTTGTGTGTGTGTGTGTGTGTGTATGTCTTACAACGTTAGCATCTACATAGCCTTGTAATCGTAAGCGTGATTTTCTGAAAAACAAGGATTAATCTTCCGTACCTTCAAGTACATGAGAATCCACTTTAATATTTCCCAAATGTTGTTTACCTGAATTGCTCATTATTTACTCACAACTCCTACTGTATGTTCTATGTTTGGTCGCATACATACCATATCATAAGACTGCTAATCATAGATACAGAAGGCACCTTGATCATGTAAGCTCGGTCCACTTTGTAGAGATTAACTGATAATTAGATAGCTTGAAGTGACTAGCCAAATGAGCACTAACTGATTTTGCACCATCTATCCTAAAACTACTTTATACATTTTTCACGTACTCTTCTTATGATAGTTTCAAAACGTCACTGTCCACACTAAATCTCATCCCAAGTATTTATTTTGCAATATCTAAATCTTTCATTTTAAACTCGTTGGATAATGCCTTTTCAACTTGTCTATTTCTTGTTTACAAGCACCTTCAATCAACATGTCATCAACATATAGCATTAGGATATAGGAGTTACCAAGGTTCTTCACATAACAATGATGTTCCGCCTGGCACCTATAAAATCATTACTACCCATAAAATGAGATTTCTTATGCCACTGTCTTGGAGCTTGTTGATCATACAAATTCTTTTGAAGTCCGCATACTATTTTTCTCATTTCCTGTACCTCAAAACCTTGTAGGTGCACAATGTAAATTTACTCATCCATTTCACCATGAATAAAAGTTGTCTTTACATCTAATTGCTCTAGGCGCAATTCTTTCTTTATAACCAGTCAAAGTATTGCTCTAGTTGTGGTTAGTTTTACTACAATTGAGAAAATCTAATTGTAGTAAATGCATTCATTCTGTTGAAATCCTTTTACAATCAGCCTTGCTTTTTGTTGCTTACTATCATCATGTTCTTTTAAACGTGAACTCATTTATTTTAGCCTTCTTTCCTTTTGGTAACTCTATCAATTGATATGTCTGTTTGGATAATAATGAGTCAATTTCATCTCTCGTGGTTAACTCCCACTTGATCGATTCATCAACCCGCAAAACTTTATTATAACTTCTTGGCCACTTCTACCAGTCAATAGAATAAATGCAGTACTAGAGAATATCTGTAGATTTTTAATAATTCTGCTGGATCTTCTGTGCTAGTCATGGTGGTGTTGTAATGTGTTTCAAGGAATATTTTTTTATCTTTAAAATTAGAATTCTCTAACTCAATCATTGGAAGATCTTTAAATTGTATCACTTTATACTTCTTACCTTTAGGATTTGTTCCTTAGGGTATATTCCCAACCCGTCATTATACAAGATAAGTGAAAGATAACAACCTTGTTCTTAATAACATTTCAAGCTTAATCGTCTTAGAAATGACAGCTAAACTCATTATTATCATGCCATGCTCGTTTAAAGTCCTATTCATCCCCTCAGCTAAACCATTTTGTTGAGTTGTTCCTAGAATGATTTTCTTTATGTTGATTCCATTGTTAGTAGAATACTTCTTAATATCATCATCTAGACATTCTTTCCCTGTAAGCACTCTACCTTCAAATCTATGTGAGTTTCAACCATCACTTTCCATCTTTTGAAGGCATCAAAAATATCAGTTTTATTTTTCAAGAAATAAATCCATACCTTCTTGCTTGAGTTACCAATAAAATTTAGAGGACTAATAATGGTCTAGAATTCTACAATTATGAATTCAACAATTTTGGTAAAGAACATGGCATTTTAAGACATAGAACTATTATTTATACACTTCAACAAAATGGCAAAGCTGAAAAGAATGAATAGAACTTTGTTAAACAAGGCAAGATGCATACTTTTGAGTTTTGGATTACCTAAACTATTTTGGGGTGAAGTTGTTTTCACTATTGCATATCTTGTTAATAGAAGTCCTACCAGTGCCTTGAATTTTGAAATTCCTGAATTTGTTTGGTTTAAAATTTTGTTGATTATTCTCATCTGAAAGTGTTTGGTAGTGCTTCATATGCTCATCAAAATATTGGTAAGTTAGAACCTAGATCACTTAAATGTGTTTTCTTGTGTTATAGTGAAAATGTTTAAGACTACAGATTATGGGTTAAAAGTGAAAGAGGTTATAGGGTAATTATAAGAAGAGATGTTAATTTTAATGAATCTATTATACCATGTTTAGAAGAAAAGAAAAATCACTTGACTCAAAAAGATGTTCTAATTAAGGTGGAGAGTCCTCATATTGAGGAAGACGCTTCCGCACTTGTAGTTGAGGAATCTAATCTTGATGAAAATGCTCCATTAACTGAAACTGGAAATGATCAAGATATTAAACTTGATGACCATTTTAACCTTGCAACTCTTCAACTTGATGAGTATCAACTCACAAGAGATGTGGAGAGAAGGTAGATTAGAACTCCTGCTAAGTTTGATTGTGATACCTTTGTCTCATTGATTACAAGGTCAATTTGAAAATGAGCCAAACTCCTATAAAAATGCTATTAACTGTAAAAATACGAAAAACTGGAAAGCTGCTATGGAAAATGAAATGTCTTTACTTCTTAAAGATAAAAGTTGAGAATTGGTTGACATACCTAAGTACTATATACTAACTGATTGCAAATGGATCTATAAAATAAAAAAATGGGAAGGGGAAATAGAAGTGTCAGATACAATGCTAGACTTATTGCAAAAGGATTTACACAAAAAGAGGCGTAGATCACACTGGTTTTATAAAAGGAGATTTTGAAAATGTTGTTTGTTTGCTCAAAAAATCAATGTATGGCTTAAAAGAAGCTCCAAGACACTGGTAAAAAGGATTTGACACTTTTGTTTTAAAACTTGGCTTTCAAAGAAGCAGCTATGACACTTGTCTCTATTATAAAGATAAATGAGGTAAAAATCCTTTATATTTAGTGCTTTATGTGTATGACATGCTACTTGCTATTTGTGATAAATCTGAAATTGAGAATATCAAATAGAAACTAAAATTTGAGCATGATATGAAGGATATTGGTTCAACCAAAAAGATCATTAGCATGTAGATTTTTGAGAAATAAAGAAAAATACTTGTTATTTTTGAATTAACATGACTATGTTGTTAAAATTCTGAAAAAGTTCAATATGTTTGATTGTAAACCTGTAACTTTGTCTCTTGCAAATCGTTTTAAATTTTCATCTAATTTTTGTCTTAAATATGATGACGATTTTGCTAGAATGTCTAAAATTCCTTATGCGAGTGTAATTGGATTTGTTAAATATTTGATGGTATGTACTAGACCTGATCTCACTCATAGCATTAGCATACTTAGTAGATTCATGAGTAACCCATGGGAAGAACACTGGAATGTATTAAAATGGCTTTTAAAATATCTGAAAGGAACTTCTGATTTTGGTCTTGTGTTTAAAATGAATAAAAGAAGATAACTTTAAAAGGTTATACTGATTCTGATTTTGTTGGAGATAAAAATAATAAAAGCAGCATCATCTTACTTCTTTACTTGTGTGGTACTAAAATTAGTTGGAAATCTCAACTTCAAAAGGCTGTATCTTTTGTCCTCAACTAAAGCAGAACATATCGCTGCTTCTGATGTTTTTAAAGAAAGTATTTGGTTGAGTGGTTTATTGAATGAATTTGGTTTTGTTGATGAAAATGCAATTCTATTCTCTAATAACCAAATTACTATACATTTGAATAAAAATCACATGCTTCATGATAGAACTAAACATATAGATATTAAATATTATTTCATACGAGATATTATTTCCGAAGGAATATTGAAAATTGGTAAGGCTACCCAATTTAATCTTCCAGATATGGGGACAAAATAATACCTTTAATTTAGAACTGTTTAAAAGTTGTTATTTGTTGATACTCTGTAATGCATGTTTACGTACCTAGATCAAATGAAATATGAATAAGTTGGTATGCTCCTGGCTACACCATGAACCGAAAATTAAGATAGCAAGGTGGAGATTGTTGAGGTTCAAACCCTGGTTGTGCTCCCTAATTTTTTATACTTAGTGTTTCATAAAGTGCGACTTTGTTAGTGGAGTGATGCAACTGGATCTTGATACCTGTCCTTATCTTGATCGTTGGCTTGGCTTCTGGATGGGTCCAACTTATAACAATTGCCGTTTCACTTGGCATATTATTCTGACTTCTGAGTTTCGTTTTTGAGAGAACTTTTCTTCTTTGAGCTAAGGTTTTTGATCTGCTTCGTTTCTCTCTCTTAAATGCCTCATTTGAGAATCGAGATCTGTAATTTGTAGCCTCAGATTTTGTAATATTCTAATCGAAACTAGTGAGAAGGTTCTTATAGTTGTAATTTCAAAAGACGTTTGTGAAGTTTCTCGAGTGATTCTTCGTAGATCAACGATTTTATCCTGAAGAGGTACTGGTTTCGTACTTTCTCTTGTTGGATGAACATTTGTAACCTTCGTTGCTAATTTGAGGTTTCATAGTGCAATCAAGATATATTCATTTTAGTGGATGCTCAACAGTGATTTGAGTATTAGAAGCGATATTCAAACCTCTAGAACTATGACCGAGACAAGGTTCAATCCTTTAATTTCTACAAGTTTTCTTTTTGTGAAGTTTAGGTTATATTGTATCTTGAATTTAATTTCGTGTTTCTGCGCTTTTCACATTATTTGCAAATGACAGAGTTGACAAAAGTTGCATGCTACTGCATGAAGGTCAGTGGCAAAGAGAAATTTGAGGAATACCTTTAACCACATCAAAGATTGGAAGAATGATGTGGCAAAAGAGCAAGTTAAAAAATGCAGTACACATGAAGAAAAAGGAAAAAGTACCACAGAAATAAATAAATATCGGAATAAATATAAGTAATCATATCATTTTTTTTTTTATTTCTCAAACCAGTGCTAGATACTACTAAAAAATAATTACTAATAAAGTAAAAATTATCAGAATTTTTGTTAATAAATTTTAATTATTACTATATTTTAATCTCGTCTGCTTAATTTTGAAACTCAAATGTCAGGTTATTATTATTGTTGTTGTTGTTGTTGAATGGGGGAGTGAAAGAGGAGGTGCCAATTATTGAACCCTTTGACCTCAATTGTTGAAATAACAATCCCTAACCAGCTTGTAAAACTTACTAGTAATGTGCTATTAGAGAAAAAGAAATAAAAATATCATTTATTGATACTGATACTGTACTGTACTATGCACCAGACACGCCTCAATTTGATTAAGGAAAACCTCCCAATTGCAATTAGGAATGGTCTCTACAATTCAATATTTAGGTAAATTAAACAAAAAATTCAATAACAAGATAAATTATGAAGAGACAGAATCACGACAGAATGTGTTATGATGGAAGTCATTGATATAAAAACACTAATTCTATTTTCATTATTATTATTATTATTATTATTATTATTATTATTATTATTATTATTATTATTATTATTCGTTTATTTGATTTCTATTTTACAGTGAATATTCAGGAGCTAACCATTCCCATGCCACTTTTCTCCATGCATTAACTATATCACTAATTAAGATCAGCACGAAAACTAAAGCTACTAAAAATACAAATACAAAAAGAGGGGGCTACATGGTGCCCTCAAACCATTCCAAGTTCCCTTTCAGTTCGTAATAAACTAAACCAAAAATAAGTATAAGCACTGAAATTAAAGCTTCTACAAACCTACAACATTGCTAAAGATACACTTAGAACATCGGGTTTGAGAAGAGACCAAAGATTTTGAGCAATTTGGCAATTATAAGGAAGCATGGACTCAGAGAAATATCAATTGCATGAAACCTCAGTAAGTAAAATCATACCCAGAGGAAAGTAAATGTCAGGTCTTGTGGAACTTCCACAATCTGATGTACTTATCATTGTGTGTAGTAACAATCTTCTGCATTCCAACACCCAAGCAGGTTATAGGAGGCCGACGAGGCATTAGATCAATGCGGGCATCTTCAGAAAGCCTTTTTACTTCATTTTTCTGAATAGTTCCATACTTGTCTGTTGATCGATTTCGAACATTGTTACTTTCCTCCATGATGCAGCCTGATAGTACTAACCCATTTTCCTGATCAAGGATTCTTACTATGCCATCTATTCCGCCAACAACTAATGTTGATTTGTCATTCCGTAGGTGATCCATGGAATAAAGAACATTCGGACTGATTCGTGTCTTCCACACAGCTCTCAACTTCCTGCAAGTTTTCCATAATAAGGGTCCATGACTCCTTGAATGCAGTATGTTTTTGACATATAAACAGAAAAAACCAGATGAATTCTAAACCAACACTAGCTTTGTCCTATATATTTTCAGGTATGAATATTTTGTTTTATCATGTCCAATATACGTCTAAAAATACACTGCAAATTTAATTATTTTCCTTTCAGTACTTGCTCCATTGTTCTCACCACCATCGAAGTCCAGACAAATTTCTGCCAAAACCATAACGTTCCATCTCAGAAGATTAGGAAATAAGACTAGAGGTAATTTCAATAAATGAATATGCTCCCAAAACCATCAATCAAATTCTTGTATTGGAACAGAAATGAATGCGAATGCTCTTGAAACATGTAATAAGAACCGAAGAGTTTGGTTTAATGAGTTCATATAAAGATGGAGGAATAGATGATTGTCGAACTCAAATGTTGATAAGAATGTAAATTACACATCAAGAATTTAGTTTTCAGAAGTGAAGGAAGAGGACGAAGATGAGAAAAGCAATTGGCCTAATGAAGATATGAATGTGAGAAAAGCAATTGGCCCACATTGAATTCCTGATATCGACAAATTCTTTCAGTCCAAAGAAATGAAATAAAAAAGAGTGATTCTTTTTCCAATCCACTTCTAATTTCATCTCTATCAAATTTTAATATCTGAGCAGAATATAATTCTATATAATCAATGGTTATTGGAAACTTAAATAGTGTGGAAACCGGATCCAATCAAATAATGATAGGACCCAAATTGATTCCGATTTGATTATTGGATATTTACATTCCATAGATTCCGATTTGATTATGGGATATTTACATTCCATAATTAGTAGAGTGTAAATATGTACTGATCTCTTTCTTACTTTAGGTAGTTTTATTTCCTTATTTACCAATCCCTGTAAATTATATATTCTACCAATTTCCATTGAATAATGATGAAGGAATTTATCACAATTTATCTTTCTACATGGTATCAAAGACAGGTTTGTTTCTAACCTAGCCAATACATGGCCGAATCTGCCATGCATGACAGGGGCTCCATGACCTCTGACTCAAAAGCTGAAGTCACGCCGACCATGAACACAGGAGGTATCGAAAATTCTACTTTCCAACTTTCAAGAAAACAAAGCATGCAAACTCAAGAAGTCTCTATATGGACTCAAACAGTCACCGAGAGCATGGTTTGATAGATTTGCAAAAGTGCTAAAGAGTCAAGGATATCGACAAGGACAACCAGATCATACTATGTTTCACCAACATTTTAATGATGGGACTAAGACAATCTTAATTGTTTATGTTGATATCATTCTGACAGGAGACAATGT
>CAIGRK010383570.1:0-10552 GCA_903798315.1 Fraxinus greggii | reverse complement strand
ACTTATTTTTAACATTATCCAAATGACGTAAAACGCACGTTTACTCCACTAAAAGATCCAGGTCTCAACTTGGGCAAAATATAAAAAGGAATACACTCAACACTATAATAAGTTACAATTTTTACAGGTTTCGTCTTCATGACTTAGTCTTCACATAGTAATAATTATCTATAGACGACATGACTTTTAGAGAGAAAAACATTAACGAGAGTGAAATATTTAGTCTCTTAATGCGACTTTGGGATATTTTCAATACTGCATAGATACTTATAATTTTTTATACTACATGTATCTCCTTCATTAATACCTATCCCTTGAATTTGACATGTTTCGTTAATTAATTATTAATATACTGCATATTTTACTTCTATACTACCAGGACCATGGATAAAGAGACAAAATAATAATTGGATAATTAGCACACAACGTCTCCATTTGTTAAACATCCATATCTTTTATTTTTTGACATATTCACTATAATTTCCATCTTTCATTACGCAAAAGGTCATTTTCATCAATTTTCTCAATTAAAAATTGTGAAATGACGAAAATATCATTTCCTTTAAATAAAACAAAAGGAAAAAGAAAAAACTAATTGCAATTACAGTCCCAATTTTTTAAAAAAATAGCAATTGAGTTCTAAATAATTTATTAAAATGGTAATTAGTAAATAATCTCCATATCTTTCACATTTATTGCGAAAGCGCTATCAAATGTATAATTAAGAAAAAAAATGCCAAAAAAAAAGGTATGGACTTTTTTGCAATAATAGTGAAAGGTATGGACATTAAGTTCTAATTATACTTTTAATAATTTATTTAGGACTCATTTGCGTTTTTCAAAAAAATTGCGACTATATTTGCAATTAGTTTTTTTATTTTTCCTTTTGTTTTATTTAATAGAAAGAGTATTTTCGTTATTTTATAATTTTTAATTAAGAAAATGGATAAAAATGACATTTTGTGCAATGAAAGGTGGAAATAGAGGTGAAAATGCCAAAAAATAAAAGGTAAGAACATTTTCCACAATAACAGTGAAAGATGGGAATATTATGTGCTAATTACCTTGTAACTCTCATTATAATCTTCTCGTGGAAAAAAAAATTAGCCCCTATTGTTATGGACTAAGATCTAAATTTTAAATTAAGTCAAAATCAACAATTTACTTTAGTCACATATTTTGCCTATGTTTGGCCCCCTTTTTTTTTTCTACTTCTCATTCTTATTTTTTTTTCTCTTTTTCCGTTTTAATCACACATTCTCCAAATAAAATAATATTACACACAAATCTAAAAATTTTCATCACTTTTCCACCACACATTCTCCCCTCATTCACTATTCGAAACCTACTTTTTACAAAAAAAAAAAATGGGGTTCAAACACAATTTATGTGACCCGCAACTTTTTAACTAGATATTTCATCAAGTTTTATCAAATTTTATTAAAAATTTAATTTTAATTTANTAGCCCATGTTTGGCCCCCATTTTTATTCTACTTCTCCTTCTCATTTTTTTCTCTTTCTTCATTTTAACCACACATTCTCCAAATAAAATAATATTACACACAAATCTAAAAATTTTCATCACTTTTCCACCACACATTCTCCCCTCATTCACTATTCGAAACCTACTTTTTACAAAAAAAAAAAAATGGGGTTCAAACACAATTTATGTGACCCGCAACTTTTTAACTAGATATTTCATCAAGTTTTATCAAATTTTATTAAAAATTTAATTTTAATTTATACCAAATAAGGACTTAATTTGATCTCAACATTCTGATTAAAGAGAGATTTGACTGTACATTTATTATTCACATATTTTCTTAGCCCTTTTTTGTCTACCATGATCCAAAAAAATTATTTGCTAGAGTAATTTTTTCACTACACATTCACCCAATAAAATATTCTACAAACAAACCAATAAAGTTACTTTAATTTTCAACCACATATTCTCTAAAAAATACTATTCATTACTCTATTTTTCTCCTATTAATGGGAGACAAACACACCCTTAATTTTCACTACTATTTCTCTTTAGAAAAAAATACTTATCAAATTTTACTAATAATCTTTTAGAGGAGAGGTTTAGCCCCTATTTGATATAGTTAAAAATTTAAATTTAAATAGAAAAATTAATGAAATATATATAGCTCATGTTTGAGCCTCATTAAAATT
The DNA here is from genome assembly GCA_903798315.1 of Fraxinus greggii. Taxonomy (NCBI): domain Eukaryota; kingdom Viridiplantae; phylum Streptophyta; class Magnoliopsida; order Lamiales; family Oleaceae; genus Fraxinus; species Fraxinus greggii. The sequence continues at coordinate 8,376 of CAIGRK010383570.1, read as the reverse complement.
TTTAGCCCTTGTTTGATGCATATTAAAATGGAAAGAATGCATTTTTCGGTGATATGATGGTGAATATGTGGTTGAAAAAGAAGGAAAATTATTGATGTGATTGAAAATATTATTTTATTGAAAATGTGCGGTTGAAAATGAGTAGAAGAATTCAATAAAATAATATTTGTCATCACGTCAATATTTTTCCTTCTTTTTCAACCACACATCCAAAAATTTACTATTTTAAAATACATTCTCTAAAAATAATGTAACTCAAACACACCCTAAAAGTTATAAATTTCATAATGTATTACTAAAATTAATTATTAAACTAAATTTAAATTTAAATGTTTAAATTTAAAAAGTTATTTTCTGAATTTTCACTTTTTAGCACTATCAGATCTATAAGTCGGTGGCACTCACATTACATGCCACCCAACCACTTGCACTCTTTCGCCAACGGGCAACTTTTCCACGTGACTAAGCGTGTTAATTCGCACCGACGATTATATCGCATAAGTATAAATCTTTACCTGCCTCGTGTTTTGAATTTATTTTAGGCTTTTTTTCTTTCATAAAATATTTGAAATTGCTGCCAATTTTCCCACTTAAAACTCATTTCCCCTATTTAAACCTCCCTTCCATTTTCACTCTTAACAGGCCATCAATTTCTCTCGCTTGCAATTTTTCCCTCTGCCTTTACATACATATACCTGTCTATATCACCATCTCCTAACGTACAACTCCACAATGCGTGAAATCTTGCATATCCAAGGAGGCCAATGCGGCAACCAGATTGGGGCCAAGTTCTGGGAGGTCGTGTGCGTGGAGCACGGGATTGATTCCACCGGAAGGTATAGCGGCGACAATGATTTGCAACTCGAACGCATGAACGTGTACTGCAATGAAGCTAGTTGCGGAAGGTTCGTCCCACGCGCCATCCTCATGGACCTCGAGCCTGGAAGATGGACAGCGTCAGAACGGGGCTGTACAGGCAGATCTTCTATTAGATTTTGAAGGATGAAGAATCCATGTAGAAGATTTATGAGAGAACTATTTCTCGTGAAAAATCTTTCTCTTACATTTACAGAAAAATTGGTCCTCAATATATACAGCAATAATGGAATAATTTCTAAAACTAACCTACTGCTACAAAACAGAAAAAGAATAAAAATAACAACCCAACAAAACTCCTTCTAGATGGTTCTTCTGTTAGTGCCTCGTTGGTGATCCCAGCTGGAGGTTACCTTGCTGGCTTTGTTCCTGCTGATTTTGTAAAGGTTGGGGCTGACTCATATGTTCAAGCTCTAGTTGATTCTATCCTTCCAACTTCAATAGCCCCCTGCAAGATGGACAGTAAATGTCTTTTACTCTCATCTTGGATAAGTGAGAATAAAAAGCCTGAGAATAAAATGTCTTGGTTAAAATGTCTGCAACTTTTGTTGTACTAGGAACATGCTGAGCAACAACACTACCATATTTGAGTTTCTCTCGAACCAGGTGGCAGTCAAGTTCAATATATTTGGTTCTTTCATGAAACACGGGTTTGGGGCTATGTGAATGGCAGCCTTATTGTCACAATTCAGAATGGCTGTTTGGGGATGCTCAACTGTAAGTCCTTAAGTAAAAATCTGAGCCATGTTAATTCACAACAAAGGTTTGCCATAGCTCTATATTCTGCCTCAGCAGAAGATCTAGATACTACTTGTTGTTTCTTTGACTTCCATGATATTAAAGTTGTTCTAATGAAGACACAGTAGCCTGTTACTGATCTCCTGATGTCCAAGCATGCTCCCCAATCTGAATCACAATATTCTTCCAGTTGAATTGCTGATTTTGTAGGGTAAAATAGTCCTTGTTCAGGTGATTTCTTGATGTACCGCAGAACTTTGTGAGCAGCATGTAGATGTGTAATCCTCGGACTCCCCATGTATTGGCTTAACAGCTGCACTGAATATGCAAGGTCAGGTCTGGTGATTGTCAAGTATAAGAGCCTCCTTATTAACCTTCTATAGAGAGATGGATCTGGTAGTAACCCTCCATCTTCTTTACTAAGTTTCACATTCTGATCAAGGGGTATCCTAGCTGGTCCTGAACCAATAGTGCCTGAATCTCCCAAGACATCTATAGCATATTTCCTTTGACAAATATAAATCCCTTGTTCAGATCTTGCTAATTCAATGCCTAGGAAATATTTTAACTTTCCTAGATCCTTGATTTTGAACCTATCATTGAGAGAGATTTTGAGTTTGTTCATGGTATCAACACAACTTCCGGCCATTATTATATCATCCACATACACAAGGATTGCTGCCTATAGATTTTGTAAAAAGACTATAATCAGCCTTTGACTGAGTATATCCTTTCTCAATGAAGAAATTAGAGAGTTTGAAATACCATAGACGTGAAGCCTGCTTCAATCTATACAAGCTCTTACGTAATTTGCAAACTTTATTTTCACTGACGTTGTTGTATCCAGGAGGCAGCTCCATGTAAACATCTTCCTTTAAGTCACCGTAAAGAAAAGCATTATTCACATCGAATTGGTACAAGTCCCATCCTTTGACTGATGCTATTGCAAGCAAGGTTCTAATGGTTACAAGTTTGGCCACAGGAGAGAAAGTTTCATGATAATCTAGTTACCCCTGTTGAGTGTACCCTTTTGCTACTAGACGGGCTTTGAGCCTTTCAACACTTCCATTGGCATTATACTTAATCTTGTATACCCACTTGCACCCTATGGCTTTGGCAGGTCAGTTAAAACCCAAGTGTCATTAAGTTCCAGAGCTTCAATTTCAGCTCTCATGGCAGCACACCATTCAGGTGAAGTTGTGGCTTCTTGATAGTTTTTAGGCTCAAGATGATTTGTTATTGAGGCTACAAAACTATGGTGAGATGTGGATAGTTTGTCATAGGAAATGCTAGCACTAAGGGGAAAATTATTACCTGTGATGTTCATTTCCTTCTTCTTGTTGAGCTTCTGAAATGGGGAAGTTGAAGATACCTGATGACTTATGTAGTCCTGCAAGTGAAGGGGTGCTTTTCGATTTCTATTTGACCTACGAGGTAGATGAGTAACAGCTGAATGGTTTGTTTCCAAGTTATCAACAGAAGGATTTGATTCATGATGGTCAACATATTGGTCTGATTCCAAGTTACCACCAGAGATTTGTGTTAAATATTAGCTGATGCTTATTTGAGAGTCAGGAGATGCTGTATAAAGTGGATAGCGTAGGGTGTTATTCCTTGGTTCAATGCTAAAAGAGGGGATAACAGGATTATTAGAGATGTTGAGATTCTGTGTGAAACTTAGATGATCAAAACTGGTCAGGTGAGTATCACTACTACAGTTGGGATCTTTGAATGGGAAAATGCTTTCACGAAAAACAACATTTCTTGAAATAAAAACCTTCTTAGTTTTTAAATCTAACAACCTATACCCCTTTACTCCAAATGGGTAGCCAATGAAGACACAACTTCTAGACCTAGCATCAAACTTGTGCATGCCATGGACAAGGGTGGTGGCAAAAGCCAGGCACCCAATCACTCTTAGGTGATCATAGTTAGGTTTGGTTTAAAACAATATTTCAAAAGGACTTTTGTGATTTAAGATGGGAGTTGGTGTTCTGTTTATAAGGTAAACAACAGTTAACACAAAATCATTCCAATATCTTAAGGGAAGACCACTTTGAAATTTTAGTGTTCTAGCTACATTCAAGATATGTTGATGTTTCCTTTCTACTACAGCATTCTGTTCTGGAGTTTCAACACGTGGTTTGGTGTATTATTCCCTTTCCTAGATAAAAATCAATCATGTTGAATTCTCCTCCATTGTCTGTTCTAACGGTTTTAATTTTGGTTTCAAATTGAGTTTCAATCATGGTGCAAAAGTTTTGTAAGGCTGTGGTTGCATCAGATTTGAATTTCAACATGTAAATCCATGTGCATCTACTAAAATCATCAACAATGGATAGAAAATACTTAGAACCATCCCTGCTAAATTCATTATGAGGCCCCCATATGTCACAATGAATCAATTCAAAACATCTCACTGTTTTATGGTCACTGGCAATCTTTGTTGTTTTGCTAGAGGGCAAATGGAACAATGACTAATATCAGAAGACGCAGGTATGTTGAGTTTTCCATCAGGACTGAAATGGGAATAAGAGGAATGGCCTAATCTATAGTGCCACAGATCATTCTTCTTAAGATTATTTGCAGAAAATGTAGAATAGGAAGTGAAACACTTAAACTGATTAAAAATTTCTGACAAGGCTGAAGGGGAAAGTTGCTCTTGCACCATATGGTATAGACCATCTTCCACTTCACCCATTCCAGTTGTTCTCCAAGTCAAAAGGTCCTGAATAAAACAATAGTTAGAGAAGAAGATAAGGCAACAATTCAGAGTTTGGGCAAGTGTTTTTGCTGAAATTAAATTGAAGTTAAAATTAGGAATGCATAGAACATTATGTAGGGTAATATTTTCTGAGACTTTGACAGTCCCTATATGTGTGACTAGAACACTTTTTCCATTTGGTAAAAACACAGAATAAGAGACTTTAGACTGAATAGATGTAAAATATGAAACAGAGCAGATCATGTGATCTGTAGCTCCTATATCAAGAATCCATGGAGTATTACCAACATCTTTATGTCTGTGATTAAATGCAGTCAGACTTAAAAATGTACCAGACGTTTTATAAGTGAAATCATTAGATTGGGAGGAGCTGGCAGGTGTTTGGTCATTGTTTGATGAAGAGGTAGAATGTTGATGATTGGCTGTTGATCTGAGAAGTGCCATAAGCTGAGAATATTGCTCTTGACTTAAGGATACTCGGCCTTTATCTTTCACCTCATGCTAATTACTGGCTGGTCCTATAGAGACCATATTGACAGAAGATCTTCCTTTATCATTGGGAATCCATGGAGTTTATAACATTTATCCACCGTATGTCCTGGCATTTGACAATAAGTGCATGGTGGTCCATTAGGATTGGCCTTAAAACATCTGTCAAGTGAATGGCCTGTGATTTTGCAATGGCTGCAGTAGTATTTGTCCTTTTTCTATGATGCAAAGTTCTGTTTCCCTCCTTCCCAGAAGCCTCTTCTGCTTAAAAAAATCATGGGATCAGAATTTACTAAGCTTGAACTAGATATCTCTCGCCTCTTCTCTCCTCTTGTTGGACCAAGGAATACACCTCATTTAGACTAGGAAATGGCTTAATCAATAGAGTCTGAGCCTTGATTTCCTTGTAAGATTCATTCAGTCCCATTAAGAACTTCATAACCCAATCTCTCTGTTGGTTTTGAACCACATTCTTCATGCCTCCACATGTGCAGTTGGGAATGCTTTCATAATTCAGCAGCTCTTCTAAAAGGGTTTTGAGCTTAGAGAAATAAACATTCACAGGATCTTGGTTCTGCATCAGTGTTGTGATGTCCTTCTTTACTTCAAAATCCGTGGAGCATTTTGCTGTGAGAAACGCTGCTCGAGTTCAAGCCAGAGAAGGTGAGCAGTTTTAGCATAAATGGTGCTGCTCTTGATATCTACCGCCATAGCATTTTGCATCCAGGTAATGACAATGTCATTACATCTCAGCCAATGCTCCATTAATGGATCATTAGGGTCCTCTGGTTCACATAAAGTACCATCTATGAGGCCTGATTTATTTTTGATCATTAGTGCCCTCTTCATCGAACGAGCCCAAGAGTAATATTTATTGGATTCCAAAACATGAGTGACCAGCATAGCAAAACCTCCTTCATTATTGCCAATGTAATATGGGCTGCTGGGGTGTGTTGGATCGTATGAAGGAGCTTCTGAATTCCTTTCATCTGTTGCTTCTTGATTTGGATTGGTGTTTGCAATTGTGTGAGGATTTGTATTTGTCTGATCCATTCTTGCTCTGATACCATACTAGATTTTGAAGGATGAAGAATCCATGTTGAAGATTTATGAGAGAACTATTTCTCGTGAAAAATCTTTCCCTTACATTTACAGAAAAATTGGTCCTCAATATATACAGCAATAATGGAGTAATTTCTAAAACTAACCTACTGCTACAAAATAGAAAAAGAATAAAAATAACAACCCAACAAAACTCCTTCTAGATGGTTCTTCTGTTAGTGCCTCGTTGGTGGTCCCAGCTGGAGGTTACCTTGCTGGCTTTGTTCCTGCTGATTGTGTAAAGGTTGGGGCTGACTCATTTGTTTGAGCTCTAGCTGATTCAATCCTTCCAACTTCAATATCTTCGGACCGGATAACTTCGTTTTCGGGCAGTCGGGAGCCGGAAAGAACTGGGCAAAGGGACATTACACTGAGGGAGCGGAGCTCATTGATTTGGTTCTCGATGTGGTGAGAAAAGAGGCTGAAAATTGTGATTGCCTCCAAGGTTATATTTACTAACACTAATTCTATAATTATTTTTTTCCAGCGTTTTTATTTATATTTTTGAAGATGGTTTGTGTCTTGCAGTAGTTTTCCGAAGTGGTCTTGAGTGTCCCTTTTTAGTAGATCTGGTATTTTGAGGATGAATTTCTATGTTTCATTAAATTATTATTAATTATTACCTTACCTTGATTTTGCAAGCGATATCGAACTTATTTTTTCTACTTTCAAATGGTTACTAGATAGTATTAAATTCACGGTTTTACATATAGATTACTAGGGAGAGCTCTATTCATTCATCTATTTTCAGTTTTTTTATTTTTATGTTTTTTAATCTTAAGTTGAAGTATGGGAGTATGAATTTAATGCATGCGTGGTAAATCCGTAAATGTAGTCTGTTTGCATTTTGTATCTGAAATCCACAATTGTGTATCCACCATATTCAAGACCTATAAATCTTTTAGTTTTTTCACTTTTTCCATTTCACTAATTTTTGTTAGTTTGGATATTTGAAATGACATTTGAGTATCGGTTGTGCCACATATGCATAATGATTTACATACGTGATATAAAATTCTCCACTCTCTTTTTGATATCTCATCTGCTTGTAAATCATTAAATAACTTCTTACGTACAAGTAGCATTTTTAAGTATTTGTTGTGATATATGTATATAATGATTTACATAATGGTTTTCATGCATGTGATATGTTGAGATATGATTGTAGATAAGTATTTTCATGAAATTCTCACATCTGTTTATACATAGATATTTTTGGGGTCTTAATTTGTTCGTTTTTCGTTATTAGTTCTACATTTTTTTTTACTAACAAACCAAATTGGGGATGTATAATTTTTCACAAGATCATTGGGATTACTACACACCAGCAAGATTTGAGCCTTGAGATTGAAAACCAATTCAAATCTGAACAGAAAATGATCTCTAATTCTTATTTTGAGGAACCAATTCAATCCGTCTTTGCTCGTGTAGTTGTTTTGGGTTAGGATTTGACAGTTCCTAGCTATAAGATTTTTTGCGTACGGCATAACCTTTGCACACGAAAATTGCAGTCAATTTCATAAATAGTAAAAACTTACATGTCCACTGTCTGTTCTTTTTTCGTAATTACTTCCACCCTAACCATTTTGGGTATCGCTTTGCTGTGTTTATGATCCTTTTATTTGACCAAACTTTATCTGAGTTTTTCAGGTTTGCAAGTGTGCCACTCATTGGGAGGTGGAACGGGATCAGGAATGGGAACTCTTCTCATATCTAAGATTCGGGAAGAGTACCCAGATCGCATGATGCTTACATTCTCTGTTTTCCCATCGCCTACGGTGTCGGACACTGTTGTTGAGCCCTACAATTCTACTCTATCCGTCCACCAGCTTGTTGAGAATGCTGACGAGTGTATGGTTTTAGACAACGAAGCACTCTATGACATTTGCTTCCAAACCCTGAAACCCCAAGCTGTAAGTTATGGTTTTAGTTTTATCAACTTACATCCTCTAGCGTTGTGACAAGGAATGTAACTCGTTTTCTGTGTTTCTATGCATAGTAGAGTCACAAGCTAGTTTTCTTAGGTTTTACCTCTGGCTAACGTTTCTTTGAACATCATTAAGCTATTTTGGAAAAATACTGATTTGTTGGACCATGCAGCCGCAGACATGTAATTCCTACTTCTATTTGAACATATTTGGAATTCTGGCTGCTTAGATCAATTTATGCATATATTTGTCCCCATTTTCTTCAAAATTCATTTTTAATTACACATTCTTCCATAAAATAATTTTACACGTAAATCGAAATTTTTTCTTTATATTTTTTTACCATACATTCTTCGAAAAATCACAATTTCAAAATACATTTTCATACAAAAATGGAACTCAAACAATGGCTATTTTTGTAGTATTATAAATATATCAACCATGCTATATTTACGTCTTTGTTGACATTAAGATTGACATTATTGTAAGGTGTTAGTTTTTTCAATTATTCTACTTGTA
>CAIGRK010383547.1:0-12343 GCA_903798315.1 Fraxinus greggii | reverse complement strand
TCAATACCTTAATTTTCTTATTAAATTGATTTTCACTTTCATTCTTATAGAGAATAAATTTCTCTATAGATTCGTCCTTAATATTAAGCAGATACACATAACAGTATTTTATGCTATCGTCGACAAAAGTAATGAAGTACTTGTTGCCATCTCTTGTTTGTATAAATTTTAAATCACATAAGTCGCTGTGAATTAAATCAAGTGGTTCCGTTTTTCATTCGATTGATGTAAATGGTAACCTTGTCAATTTTTTCTCAACACAAGGTTTGCACTTGTGTTTAGAATCATTATGAAACGCGGGTATACAATTCAACCTCATCTTCTACTTTTTGGTCCTGACTATTTTCAACCATAGTCTCATGTGTCTATTTAGAAGAGCTTATTTCCTCTTTGGATCTATAAGGAAATACATGTTCAAAAATGAAACATTTCTCGACTCCATTATCGCGTTTTTGTGAATGTCTTGGATTTTAGACTCATGCACAAGAAACCGATAAGCACTACTATTATGTGCATAGTCTTGAAGATGCAATCTACAGTTTTCGGGCATATCATTATTTTCTTTGGTATTGGAATAACCGCTCTAGCAAGACACCCACACACTCGTAAATATTTATACGAAGATTTTCTTCCTTTCCATAACTCATAAGGGGTCTTTTCAGTTTTCTTTCGGGGCATCTTATTTAAAAGGTAATTTGATAATAACACAGCTTCCACCCACATGTTNGAAGCATTTCTCGATTCCATTATCGTGTTTTTGTGTATATCTGAGATTTTAGATTCATACACAAGAAACCGATAAGCACTACTATTTTGTGCATATCCAATGAAGATGCAATCTACAGTTTTCGGGCATATCATTATTTTCTTTGGTATTGGAATAACCGCTCTAGCAAGACACCCACACACTCGTAAATATTTATACGAAGATTTTCTTCCTTTCCATAACTCATAAGGGGTCTTTTCAGTTTTCTTTCGGGGCATCTTATTTAAAAGGTAATTTGATAATAACACAGCTTCCACCCACATGTTCTGAGGTAACATAAAACTTACTAATATTGCATTTATCATTTCTTTTACGGTATGATTTTTTCGTTCAGCAACATTATTTTGTTGCGAAGAATAATGTGCAATGGTTTCATGTATGATTCCATGTTGTGCACAGAATTAAACAAATGATGCTTCAGACTCACCACCTCGATCACTTCTCAATACCTTAATTTTCTTATTAAGTTAATTTTCAACTTCATTCGTATAGAGAATAAATTTCTCTGTAGATTTGTCCTTACTTTTAAGTAGATACACATAATAGTATTTTGTGCTATCGTCGACAAAAGTAATGAAGTACTTGTTGCCACTTTTTGTTTGTACAAATTTTAAATGACACAAGTCGCTGTGAATTAAATCAAGTGGTTCTGTTTTTCGTTCAATTGATATAAATGGTGACCTTGTCAATTTTGTCTCAACACAAGGTTTGCACTTGTGTTTAGAATCAATATGGAATGCGGGTATACAATTCAAGTTAATTAATCGACGCAATGTATGATAGTTAACATGTCCTAGTCTACCATACCACAAATAGGAAGACTCATTTAAGTAAGTAGAAGAATTTACTTTATCAATTTTTGACTTCACAACCATTACATTATGTTTAAACATACAATCGGAAATGTAACCTTTTTTTGACAAACATTTCACTTTTTGACAAAATAATTTTGTCTAATTCAAATACAATACGAAAATCATGCTTATTCAAATACGACCCGGACACTAGGTTCTTACGGATTTCCAGCACATTTTTAAAAGTCAGCTCTTTCCCCAAAATCATATTCAAAACCACATTTCCTTGATCCTTGATTTCAGAAGTTGTTGAATTTCTCATAAACAACTTCTCCCAACTCTCAATTGTTTCAAACGTAGAAAAAAACTCTTTATCAGAGCACACATGCCTCGTAGCACCGTGTCAATCCACCATTCTTTTGGGTTAGAACCCATCATATTCATTTCAGAAATGACAATTGTGAGATTCATCTCTGATACATCATGTGACATGTAATCAACCATATGTACTTCTTTTTTATTATTCTTCTTTGGCAATCTGTACTCCAAAGACTTATGGCCTTCTTTGTCACAATTGAAGCATTTTCCTTGAAACTTCTTCTTTTTAGAAATGCCCATTTTGGTCCCAATTTAGCACTTTTGCCACCAGATATCCTAGACTTGTTCTTGAAGGTCTTAGAACAACATTGGCTTTAGCCACAATGGGATTTAGCCCCTTCTTTTCTGAACTTTTGTTATCTTCTTCAATTCGAAGTCTAACAATCAGTTCTTTAACATTTACTTCTTTTCGCTTGTGTTTAAGATAAATCTTGAAATCTTTCCATGCGGGGCAATCTTTCAATAATTGCAGCCACTTGGAAAGTTTCACTCAACAACATCCTTTCGGCATAAATTTCGTGAAGAATCACTAGGAGTTCTTGCACTTGACTGATTAATGTTTGGGAGTACGCTATCTTATAATGTAAAAATCTGCCGNTTGTTATCTTCTTCAATTCGAAGTCTAACAATCAGTTCTTTAACATTTACTTCTTTTCGCTTGTGTTTAAGATAAATCTTGAAATCTTTCCATGCGGGGCAATCTTTCAATAATTGCAGCCACTTGGAAAGTTTCACTCAAAAGCATTCCTTCAGCATAAATCTCATGAAGAATCACTTGGAGTTCTTTCAATTGACTGATTACTATTTTGGAGTCCACCATCTTATAGTCCAAGAATCGGCCAATAATGAATTTCTTGGTCCAGAAATCCTCAGTCTTATATTTTCGATCCAATAACTCCAACAATTCCTTAGTAGTTTTTATAGTACTATACACGTTGTTTATCGAATTTGCTAAACTATTCATGACGTATCAAATCCACTGAAAGCTTGAACATCTTCCTCACCCCCTTTGATTTTCGGAATAGTTTCAGTCAAGAACCTCGTAAGATTCAATGTGGTCAAGTAAAACAACATTTTCTATTGCTACCTTTTGAAATTCGAGGCATTGAATTTCTCCGATTTTCTCCATGATTAACCGGAACAATAATGGCATGACCAGTTGGTTGGGCCACAGTCTGGCTTATAACATAGTTTGGCAATTTAGCCACAGCAGAACTTGGCTTTTGAGTCGCAACAAAACTCGCCTCTTGAGTCACAGTAAATCTCACAGTTGGGTTTTCAGAAGTACATTCATATTGATTGGTTCAGTTATGAATCTGTTTGAAGTTTGTTACAAAATAATAGTGAATAAATAATGGCTTAACAAATACCGGATGAACACATTCCGTCCGTGCAACTAACTTACCGTATTAAGAGAACACATACCGGCAGTGAAACTAACTTACCGTATGAACATAACACATACCGATAGTGCAACTAACTAACCGTATGGACGCATACTGGCTGAACAAATATCGGTTGGACAGCTAACTAACCGAAAGTTAGCTAAAATATTACAGAATAAATAATTTTATTAATCACAATAAAAAATAGAACAAGTAATATAAATTGTAGAAAAATAAAAATCCAAGGGCAAATAAACTTTGAAACCAAGGTTTGTATGAACACAATTTCCTTAAAACAGATTCGCCCCCTCACCGTAGGTGCTTGAGGTTTAGTTTGAGCGTCTGTTTTTTAGGATACAACGGAAAACCAATAGAATCTAAATACTGCAGATGCTACTCCGACAAACTGATTTAGTATTTGAACAGTATCATCACCAAAACTATGACAGAAAAATTAAAATTACAGATGCAGACAAGAGATTACTAAACATGCAGAGATTTTGTTATATTCAAAGAAGAGAAATCTCTTGTGTATTTGTAAGGGAAGAAGATACCAAAATAAATAGGCTATAATGGAGAATTAATAGCCAGGAGTTATGTCATTGACCACCATTAACCCGGTTATTAATCTATCCATTAACACGGTTCTTAATCACATGAGTTCAAGAGTTAAAAAGAATATGAAAGGTTTTTTTAATTTGGAAAATAATAAAATAAATGCAAAACGTAGACCTTCTTAAGGACAAATTTTTGTCCATTCGGCCCAACATTCATGTACGCGGTCGCACCCACACACAAGTTCAAGGTTCGAAACATTTTTTGATCCATTATTTTGCATCCCTGTGCGTGCACGTGGAGAGAGCCTCTGTGCTACATATGATTACATCTTTCTAAAGTGTAATCATATTTAAAGTGGTCATTGTCTTTATCCATTTTCCTATATTAGATAACTTTAACTAGTTTCCCTTAAACTCAAAACTTCTTCCAATTCGTTACTTTGACCTCCAATTTTTCATTCACCCGAGCATTATTTTTGGCAAGTAAATTTATTATTTCAATGTTCTCACGGTGAACACAAATCAATCATGATTTTCCAAAATAAACAAACGTATCACACTCAAAATTTATGTCAAAGTCATACATTCAATTTATTTATTTTTTCCAACATAAGTTATATTTGATGACTAACTAATTAAATACAAAATAATGTATAAAATTATGAATTACCAAAATCATGATATATGTATACTAATGAGCAAATCACGTCACACTGAAATGTAGAAATTGCATAAATTTGAAGGAAATAAAATGAAGTGAGATGTACGATTACAAATATTCTTAAGACAAATTTAAACCCATGCATTCATTCTAACATGATCAAACGAATGTCTATCCATCAAGAGACAATACTTTTCCTAAATTAATAAAATGTACTATTAATTTTAAAGGGCAAACTAAAGCTTGTCTGTATTCTTCTAGATGAGATGATATTGAATACTAAAATATCGAAAACGAAACTCATCAATAATTTGAAAACTATTTTGAAATAAATTTAAAGAACGAAAGAATAAGAAAGCAATTTAATTGAATTGATTTATAGCGAAGAAAATGAAATTAGGAGAGTCTAATTTATAGATTTCAATGCGTCTTTTTTCAACGATCGCGTCTTTTGACAAAAATTCATTTTAACAATTAGATCAAACCATTTCAAATTGATACACGATCGTCAGTCTAGATCACACCTTACACAAAGGTTCATGACTATTTATTGTGCACCTCTTTTGAATAGTCACACCCAATCCAAAAAAAATTATGACTCTTCAATTTGCACATTTTGCATTTGATTGAAGAAAAGTCACATCTAGTTATCGCACTCGTAGAAGATTTTTTCAATTCACATATTTCAATAGTTAGCTAACTCATAATTTCTACACTCCCTCACATGAATGAAAGATGTCAACTTTGAACATGAAAGAAGAAGAAGAGTACTACTATTTAAAAAATAGCACAACAAGATAGATATCTTTCACTTTCAACCGTCCTTAATAAAAATTTATCGTACTCACTTGATTAATTAGTAAATGCAACATTTTGAATTGTCGACCGTTATTACAAGTCTATACAATAGATGAAACACGTTTTGTCTTATATCAAAGTTTGGTTCTTTATTATATTCATTATTTTGTTCATGAACTCTGTTGGCTTCTGCAAATACATAGAGGATGTTCTATAAAAAGTACCCTACAATAATTTATTTGTATTGTTTGTAAGATATTTCTAAAAATGTAGTTTATACTTAACGATTATTTGTAGGCATCATTTATTTGATCATAGAAATGAAAAGGAGTTAAAACTCCTAATTGTTTCTCATTGAGTTATTCATAACAAGTAATCTTATTGAACCAAATCCGTGGAATCTCCAATTATTCCATTAAGTTGACCTACTAGATTTAGGCTTTATATCCCATTTCCCTTGATGCACATTTTATTCTTTCTAGATAACCCATTTGTGAACTAATCCACTAGGCTCGCGATAAATCTTGTTCCATTTGAGAGTAACTGCTACGTATTTGCCAAACAAAGCAGTTGGATATATGATTATTTTATTTTTTCAGATATTTGGTAGTAAAATTAATTAAATTCAGTGAAATTGGAGCAACACTATGTATTCGTGAATTATATCATTAAATTTTTTTTGTAAAATAAAAAGTCAATCTTCAGTAAGTTTACTAATAACAGTATGTGCTTTATTATATTTTAAATATGTTCTCAGGACCATTCCTCCTACTTATAAATTTGGCATACTTATTTGACAAATAATCGCAACTTTTAATCTAAGTCAATCCAACATTCAATATATATTTCACTAAGATCATGTGAGAATTTGTTATAATCACTTGAGATCCATAAGATATTGAGCTTTGAATTGACTTAAATTAAAGGTCACAATTATTTCTCAAATAAGTGTGTCACATTTTTGAGTAGGAAGAATAGTTCCGATATGTCTAACTAGATTAGCCTCTTAACCTAAATAACAATAAACACACAAGCATGAAAAAAATATTTGCTTAGGCAATCTAGTGTTTTATCTTAGTATTTGAAATTACAGTACTAAATCTACAAATTGTTTCAAAGTCACAATACCAAACTAATATTCACTCTTCCAATGCAAAACTGACGTGTGTGTGTGTATGAAGAACTAAGTAGACAATCATGACTTTATAAGTTGCTTCATTTTTCGACCCTCTGTGGTCAAATATATCATGTTACCTCTCATATGATTCACACATCCCAAACTTGTTCTTTTTTTTTTACTCTTTTCCCTGTGTGTAATCTAAGGTTGAATTTTTTAGTAATATCATCTCCCTCTCTAGTTCAGGTGGACTCTACTAATTGTAAGTCAACATATCAATAAACAAGGATTCTCCAATTCTTTGATTGCTTTGACCTCCAAAACTCAATTAAGCAAATTATCTTTCATCAAAAGTCAAATTCACTCAAACAAGTGTTTGGAGCTTGAATAAGACATTTAGTGTTTTTTTTTTATGTACTTACTTTTTCTGATTTTCAAAAATATTTTTCTTTTTGCATTCACTCCCTTAAACTTTTTAAATGACCCATGTAATAGGTTTCAGGTCGATGACTCCCAAATTAGATGACTTTAGGGCACTATGTTTTAAACATCCTTGTAGACTTAATAACCCAAGTCAAAGATGTTTCGAACCTAAGTTTCACATTTGAAAAAAATTATGTCTTGATCAGTGCAATACCCTTTATCAAATACCTATTCAAGCAAACCGACCTCCAACTTAAAATTTTCATCCAATTTTATCCCCGTTAATCTAAGACAATCCACATAAAATTTTTCACACATGGAATCCCTGTCCACATCCTTATCTTCCCACAACAACAAAATAACCCCCAAACTGTGTTAAATTTGGTCTAAGGATAAGTAATTTAGTATGCTTTGGGTAAAGTATCTATATTCAACTATATCAACCTATCAATTATATGAATCAACTCATAACATCACACTGTTCAACTTAATTCTAGTGAACATATAATATCAAGTTTTGCAAGATTAAGTCTCAATCAGTCTAGCATGCATAATATCGACAATTCATAAATCAACACCAAATATCAAATTTAACCATCATTATCGGTCAGATTATCTAACTCACACAAGCACACAGTCTAAAACAAGAATTTTGTTGTGTGTATATATATGCACACACACTAAAGAAAAAAACACACACATAAACACTCAAAAAATATGTAAAGTAAAGAATAAAAAAAAGATTTCACCCCCCAAATTTAAAACTGACATTGTCATCAATGTCCTAAACTATAAGTAAGAATATAAGGGGATGGGAAAGAAAAATAAGAAGATACTCCCTGAATTTTTCTGCTGAAAGTGGGAGGCACTATGTGTGATCGCTAAAAATCTTCTTCATGATGCTTTCCTCTTGGTCTATGTTGGTACGAGTATTCCACGATGTCATATTCCTGCACATAATGGTCAAATCAAATATTAAATAACCTAGAAAATGTGTTACTTAACCCAAACAATCAAAATAACAGACAATAAATTCAATGACCTAAGGGAAAACATGAGGATGGTGATACCCTATAAATTGAAAAGTTCCTAAGTTTAATACAAACTAATAATCAAAATAAATCTATATGCAATGCGGTACAGAAAGCAAAATAAATAAAAGGGTTAGAAAATTGGGCTGCCTCCCAATAAACGCTTAATTTATAGTCTTCACTTAGACTATATGAATAAATTGATCATGATGGCTCATGCTCGAATCTTGCAACCTTACACTCGTAATTTCCAATCTTGCATCTTTTTTGCCCTCCAAAACTTGAACTCTCAATTCTCATCTCATCCAAAGCTCCCTAAATTTTTAGGATTTGTCTCGTTTAAGCCTTATTGCACCTTTTGGGCAATATAATTGCACTCTTCCTTATACTTTATGTTAGTCTCTTCATGTAATGGGTTCTCAATAGTAGTGTAGATCTTGAATTTCTCTTGCTTAGCATCCACTCTCAATGTCAGTTCGCCACTTTCAAAGTCCATGATAGCTCGGCTTGTTGATAGGAAAGATCTGCCCAAGATAAGTAATGCTGCATCACATTGCTCCTCTATATCTATGACAACGAAATCATCGGGAATATGAATTTGCCCACTTTAATGAGCACATTCTCAACCACTCCTTGTGGGTATTTGATTGATTTGTTTACCAATTACAGGGAGATGGATGTGTCCTTCAACTATTCCAAACCTAAGTTCCTATAGATAGAAAAAAGGTATTAGGTTTATACTTGCTCCTGAGTCACATAAACAATTAAAATTCGAATCATTTCCTATTGTATAAGGTATTTTGAGACTCCCTAGATCTTTTAGTTTGGAAGTTAATTTGTTCTGCAAGATGGCACTTCACTCCTCATTTAACTTAATGGTCTCAAAATCTGTAAACTTTTTCTTTTTGGATAGGATTTCCTTCAGAAACTTTGCATAGTTGGGTATTTGAAATATAGCTTTAATTAGTGGGATGTTGACATGAAGCTTCTTGAAGATGTCCAAGAACTTTGCAAATTGATCTTCCGGCTTCCTCTTTTTGCAATCTCTGTGGAAAGCGTATTTGTGGAGCATGTTCTCTGAGAGGAGTGGTTATTTTAGCCTTTGGATCCTCTAATACTTTTTCTTTTTCTGATTCTATATTCTGCTCATATTTCTCCAAGTGCTCTCAGACCATGAAGGTACCTTTTTATTCACTACTACATGTTCAATCTCCTCACTCTCTACAACTTTTACTGTCATTACCTGCTGTTTTGGGATTTATCTCAGTGTCGTTTGGTAGTGCTCCTGGCTATATTTCTGCTAGCACATTAGCTATATGACCCATCTGGTTTTCCAAATTCTTGTTGGCGGCTCCCTGAACTTACAAAGTCTTATCTGTTATTTGCATGTGTTGAATAGATATTTTCGCCAATTTAGTAACAAGATCTTCTAATAAAGATTTATTTTTAGTCTGTTGAAAACCTGGTGGTTTGAGCTCCCTGATTATTGCTCCACGAGAAGTTGAGATGATTTCTCCAACCAGGATTGTATTTGTTGGAATAGGAATTATTTTGCTACCTTTAGAAGTTTTGTGTGTAGTTAACATCATCCATTGATTGGACAAACGGACTACCCACATTGCAATCTACGCTCTCATGGTTCCCCCATGATGCTTGCATCTCGGACTGACTGTTTGAATTGCACTCATTTGTTCCACTTTCTAAGCTAAAGATACCAGCTGCGTTGAGATTGCTATCAATGGATCCACCTCATGTATCCCAGCTACTTTCTATACATACATTCTTTATGTTGGCCACAGTGCACTAGTGAATGCTAAATTCTCCATGATCTAATAGACTTGATCTGATGTCCTCTTTGTAATAAATGCATTACATGATGAGTCAACATTAGCCCTACTTGTCAGATTTAGCCTAATGTAGAAATATTGAACGTGGAGCCATTTTTGCAGCCCGTGCTGTGGACGTTGATAGATAACCCTTTGTACCTTTCTCAAGCCTCATAATAGCACTCAGAGTCGAGCTGAGAGATTGTAGTGATTTCATCCCTCAACCTAACAGTACTTTTAGGTGGATAATATTTGTTTAGGAATTTCTGGTTCAAACTATTCCAGTTGGTAATGCTGTGAGAGGGAAAAGTATCCAACCATTCCCTAGCCGAATCTCTAAAAATATGAGGAAAAAGCCTCAGTTGGATTGCTTCACTAGAAACCCCTGGATATTCTATTGTTGCACACATGATAAATACATTTTACACACTTATTTCATGCCACGAACATGGATAATATTGTTGATAAATATGTTGAAAAATAGCTTAATTCTATGAAATTATGTTTTGTAGGACAATAAGATGAATGTGGAGGAAATTTAAGAAATAAAGTACAAAAGGACTAAAATGAAAGAAAACAAAAGTTCAGGAACCAAGATGTAAATAATCAAAAGATGACTCAAAAGAGGAATTGAACATACGGAGATGGCTAGGTTGAATTGAGTTAGGGAATGAAATATTGTTTGAAGAGGAAGCGGGAAAAGAGATCGAGAAATGCAAAATGGAGTTTGAGGACCAAAACGTAAGTTTTTAGATTGGTTACATCTATGCGGTCGCATAACACAAAATCTATGTAGTCGTATAGATCCATTAAGGAAAAAAAAAAGGAGACCTTTTCAGTTCTTCTATGTGATCGCATAGAGGTGAACTGTGCGGTCGCATAGTTTAATTTTTAGGCGAGAATTCTGGTTTCCTTATTCGAGTTAAATACCTATGAAAACAAGATTTTTGTCTCGTATATAAACCCTAGAGCCATCCAGAATGTAGGAAAGGAGATACATAAGGGTTTTGAAAGAAGAAACAAGGCAATAATGAAAAGAGCAACACTACGAAGCGAAGATTAAACTCAAGAATCGAATTGGTGATGTCGTTCTTCATTTATTTTTCTGATTTTCTTCGTTGTACCATGCTAGGCTATGTTAATTCTGTACTAGGGTTAGATGAACTATGTAATATGATTCTTAAATTTTAGTTTACATCTTTGACATTAAAACACATTTTGAGATGTTTGAATGATTTATACGTAATTGTGTGAATTTCGTGGCGTATTTCATGCATGCGAAAGAAGGGAAATGGGTTTGACGCGGTAAAAATCATCATAAGGTACAATAGGGGATAGAAATATATTGTTATGCCCTATGTGAATCTTTAAGTGCTCATAAAAATACATTCATTCTTGTATATTCGCATCCGTCATATAAATATAGTCGGGTCATATCTTGAAATATGTTTAACTTTACTCGAGAGAGAGAGAGAGAGAGAGAGAGAGATTGTTGAATCATTTAGGAGTATTGATTCTTCAACATTTCAATCGTGTGTCAAGATGTAGAACTAGTGTTAATGAAGATTATTATATAGAGATTGGTGATCCTAATACATTCATCACATATCAGAAAAACTTCAACTTGCATTCGATATAAATTTGTTAAAGCATTCATAATTGCATCCTCATCATCAATTTAGTTATAAATTCATCAAAACAAATGCTTCCATTCTTACTATTTCTGTTAAGGTCACAGTAATATGAATTGAACTAATCAATTTTCGTGGGACGATACTCGGACTAAAAAAAAGTCAACTTTATTACTTGTTAACGAACCATACACTTGCGATGATTTTAATTCGAAATATATTTTCGTGAACAACACATGTCCAGAAAATCTTGAGATATGAGCATTGGGATATTCAGTAGCCCTTCCAAAGAATTGTAGTGCATTCTGGAACATATTGATCACATCCATCTTCAACTGAAAATTTGCCTGACCAAATGCCGGATACACGATACTGGATTGGCTTTCCACGACCGGTGAAATCATATACGCTCCCATCAACCTAGCATTCTCATTCCCTACCACCACAATTGGATGTGCTACTTCTTCATTCGCCCGATGACAATTTGATTTTGATTTTGTTTTGCCATAAGCTCTGCTTGCTATTTTTGGTGTGCTTTTAATTGTTCTCTTCTTCTCGACTTGAATGTTCGTTCAATTTTCGGATCAAATTGAGCAAGATCACCGTGTCTCAAATTTTGCATACAAAATCCTGAAAATGAAAAAATAGATAACACTGTAATATTTTTCTAATAAATGAAACTAAATAAATAAGCAATAAAAATTCAAATTAAAGCTAAATTTAAGTAAAACTAATTAAATACAATAGTCCCTGACAATGACGTCAAAAAATTTGATCATTGAAAACCCGCAAATACACGAGATAGTGATCAAGTAATATAATGATAAATAGAGTATCCAACTCAAGAGGACTATGCATTTGATCGAATTAAAATTAATTACAACTTTAATCGAATAGTAAACAAATTTTATGATTTTTTCTATACTAATACCTAAATTATCAATTAAACTAAAGAAAGCAATTTAACTGGTTTGAT
>CAIGRK010383537.1:0-11082 GCA_903798315.1 Fraxinus greggii | reverse complement strand
TCGAACACTAGGAAACATTCGACATAGAAACATTGTAAGACTCCTCGCATTTTGTTCCAACAAGGACACGAACCTTCTTGTGTACGAATATATGAGAAATGGAAGTTTAGGAGATGCCCTGCATGGGAAAAAAGGTGGATTCTTGAGCTGGAATATTAGGTACAAGATTGCATTAGATGCTGCAAAGGGATTGTGCTATTTACATCATGATTGCTCCCCACTGATCCTGCACAGAGATGTCAAACCCAATAATATTTTGTTGAATTCTAGTTTTGAAGCTCATGTTGCAGATTTTGGGCTAGCCAAATTCCTGGTAGATGGGGATGCCTCCCAGTGCATGTCAGCAATTGCGGGGTCTTATGGCTACATTGCACCAGGTACGTACATAGTACCTTAATCTGTGTTTATTAACATTGTTCTCTGCATTTCTGTTACTCCTGTCTGCTGCTATTCAAATAAATTACTTTCAAAAAATTACTTGTTTTTGATACATCAGATTTGAAACATTTGAACTCTAGAGGTCATTGTCTTCTTATGTTTTCGACAAATATTGCAGAATATGCATATACGTTGAAAGTGGATGAAAAAAGCGACGTTTACAGCTATGGAGTAGTACTTCTAGAGCTGATAACCGGGAGAAAGCCGGTAGGCGAATTTGGAGAAGGCGTGGACATTGTAAGGTGGATCAAACAAGCAACGGATTGTCGAAGAGAACAAGTTACTGATATCATCGATTCAAGGTTAACAATGGTGCCTCAAGAAGAAGCCATGCATTTATTTTTCATTGCAATGCTTTGTATTCAAGAAAACAGTGTTGAAAGGCCAACAATGAGAGAGGTTGTACAAATGCTGTCGGAATTTCCCCGTCACTCACAAGAATTTCAATCCTCGTCCTCTGTCGTCTATCAGCAATCGAAGAAGAAACCTTGAGAAATTAAATGGCAAAATTTGCCCTAATTAAAATCAAGTTTCTTTAATATATATGTTCATCTACTGAAATTTTAACACGCGTGCAAGCCTTCTTTTTGTTGTAGAAGATTACGAGATTTTGTGGCCAAACAGAAGTTAGGAAAATTGCAAAACTAATCCTTGTATTGTAGTATATATGTATATATTGCATCTAGTTTTCATTTCAAACTAGTTTTCGTTTTTTCCAATGTTAGTTTTCTCCAAAAATGAGCGTTAAATTTATTTGCAAGTTTATGAACCGAAGAAATCATGGAGATGAGAATAACATCAATTGGGTAACTAAAGTGGACCTACTATCATCACACAGATGGCTATTCAAGCATAAAATTTGCATGTTTACAAAATTTTCAGTAATTAACATTATGGAGTCTCGAATTGTCACACGATTTGAGGCATTTATATGTGTCGGAAAATAGGAAAACTCGGTGTCAAAATGAAGGTCTCGACCACAAACTTTTAAACGAGCTATCACGTAAGAACTAATTCCAAATGTACGACTCACAAATGACATTTTAAAGATGGTTGTCCAATAATGAAAAAGGTGTTCGCTAACTTTCAATTTCTTCTTTTTTGTTCCTTGTCTTAACTTTCTGACTTTGTTCGTTTGAGTCCTAAAATCCCATAATTTATCAATTAAGTCACTCACTAATCTATTTAAATCTCGATTTTCCCCTATTTTCAGAATTAAATAAATCTATAATATATTAAATATCACATCAAGTGAAAATGATTTTACGGATGATTTTAACCTTACTACAATTAAATTATTTTAATAATATCTTACTTTTCGTTTTTCAATATGTAATAAATACTACAAAATTCTTATCATATATGAATTTTGTATTATTAATTTTCAATTAATTAACATTCACATTAATCTAGATTCAATGAATCTTGATCTATATGAATCTAAAATTATTATAGATGAATTTATTTCTATTTATGTATTTAAAAATTTTAATAGGTGTTTAATTTATGTATTTGCAATTATTCTTATATGCCAAATATAGTATAAAAATGTTGCTCATTTGTAATATTTCATTATAAAAATATTGAAGAAAAAAATTTTGAGTTTTGAGAGTATACTTTTCTTCTCTTAAATTTATATTTTAAATTTTATTGTATTTAGTTCTTTTGAGATTTATCAAATCCTCCCAATAAATTAGTTTCAAATATTAAATTTACAACACTTATAAAGTATTTTCACAATAACATGCAGTGCATGTTCAACTCTGATTAGTTTTAGAAATGTTGTGATTTTTTGGGCATTACATGTCACCTTGCACGAAAAGCCAAAATCATCATTGTCGCCATCATTCGATTGCATGCATGATTTGTGCGTGCGTAAGGCTATGGTAATTCTAGTGCATTCATTCAAGAGCAGCGATTTTTTCACATGATTTGCGCAAGAGGCATGTGGTAGATATGGTGCATTGATTTCAATTTTTGATATCCCGCCACTTTCGATTCAAGAGCAACGATCTCTTCACATGATTCGCCCATGAGGCACGTGGCAAATTTGGTACATTCATTTGAATTTTTGATATCCCAACACTTTAGATTCAGCCCATGTTTGTTTCTCATATTTCATCCATAAAAATGAAAAATATGACCGTTATCCATCACATCAAGCCATCAATTTGAATTTCTATCTCTTATGTGGGGTCCAATAACGGTTATATTTTTCATTCTCATTCTATAATAATGTGGCACAAACAGACCCTCAATGGTTGTGATTTCTTCATCAATTAACAATCCAAAGTATGTTAAAAGATCTAACGGCATGGAGGTATCATGTTTTTGCCTATAAAAGACAAACCCTTCATCCCCATTTTGCACTAAGTCTGGACATGGTCCGGTTAAAAATCGAACTGAACCTGAATTTTTGGGTATTTAGCAAATGGAACCGTTAGGTCCAAATTTAATTATAGAATCCTTTGGGTTCGGTTCCATTCATTTCTCGAGTTCCGTACAATAATTATTTTTTTAATATTTACAACAACGCTACATTAATTAACTAATGACATGTTCAGTTTCAGTTCTTACAAAATAACATAATATAATCTCGTGATATTTTTTGCGCATTTCTTTGTTGAGTTCTCCATATATTTGGTAGTTAAAATAATAGGAAGATAAAGATAGCGAGCTCACAATAATAAATAGAGACTTCCAATTCGATTTATCCAGACAGAAACNCTTTGGGTTCGGTTCCATTCATTTCTCGAGTTCCGTACAATAATTATTTTTTTAATATTTACAACAACGCTACATTAATTAACTAATGACATGTTCAGTTTCAGTTCTTACAAAATAACATAATATAATCTCGTGATATTTTTTGCGCATTTCTTTGTTGAGTTCTCCATATATTTGGTAGTTAAAATAATAGGAAGATAAAGATAGCGAGCTCACAATAATAAATAGAGACTTCCAATTCGATTTATCCAGACAGAAACAGTACTACGGTAGAATAAGAGATTTAGAAAAAATTTAGGTTAACTCGATTAATTGGACTTTGGCTGGAAATTAGAAATAGGAAAATCATATTTTGGGTTTGGACTAAATTAATTAGTTAACAAATTTATTTTAAAAAATAAAATAATTTGACTAATTTAAGATAAAAAAAATTAGGGATATTCGATTCTTATTCGATTTTTGGGTTCTCGTCGGTTTTCGGTTCAGATACTCGTTCGGGTATTTAACTTAAGAAGAATAACTCGGTTCGGTTCGAAAGTTTTGTTCAGCCCTATTTTACACTATGCCAAAAAATTCATCGAAGCCAACTTCGAGGTGAAATTTCACTCTTTTCTCCATAACCTTTTGTTTTCAACGAAACTTCATCGGTGGAGTGTTTCAGATTTGTTCTGCTCAGTCCGTGCTTTCTCTTTCGATAATTTTCGTTACTCTTCCTATCAAAATCTCCATTTCCGTGTGTTCTACTTCTTTCCTTATAATTGTCCGCAACTATTATGTCTTAAGCAAATAATCAAATATTTTTTTCACAAAACGTTGTACGATTCTTTGTTTTTCAATTTTCTGGGTTCTTCACCGTCCATCCTCGACTTCAACATTCAATATTCTCCTATTTCGTATAAATTTAAGGGACATATTTCGTTAGTTATACATTTCTTATGTTAATATACTACTTTATTTTCCCTTCTATGCTTTTGTTATCCAAGTTGTAATCTGAAAAGAAAAAACAATAATTTTTTTTTTTTTACCCAAAACTCTCTTTAACAAATTTGATTGCAATGCTTTCGTGTTATTTGGATAATGTTAAAAATAAGTGTAATATATTCTTTGTAGAGAAGGCAAAACTTCCAAATAAGGAATAAGCCTAAAAAAATCATGCAACACCACATTTAAGCATTTATATTTAATGCTCACAAAGAATATCGAATGTTTGTTTCACTGGAAAATTTCTATCCAAGGCAATTACCTGTCAAAAGATGTAATACAATAAAATTTAAAAAGAGCGAAGCGGCTTACCTTTCATTCCAATATGGCTTGCGACTTTTTTCGTTTTCGTGCAATGCAAGAGGTCGGAAATCATGTTCGCAATAAAGACAAGTACAACAAACCCACCTTGCTAGACTAAGGAAGCAACTCTTACACAATATGAGTGGAATGAAATACCATATGTAGTTCTTAGAAGAAGGAAAAATATATCAGAAACAGACTATTAATCAACGTCAGATTTTCCAAAGGTTTAGTTATTCTAAATTCACTACATAAATTGTTACGACTTGTTACTAGCATCTGCCATGTGGCATGGCCATACCAAACCTCTAGCCATCGAAGACGAGGCCCAGGGGTAATTTTCGAGGGTCGGCTAATCCGAAGTGGACATGCCGAAGCGGCATAGGTCCGAGGCTCCAGCCCACATGCGAAGATATTGAATTTATTAGGGAAATTTTATCTGAATGATTGATGTGACCTTTATAAAAAGTGTATTCATGTCTTGTTTTGTCAATAGGATGTAAGGGTATTAAATGCTTAATGAAGCTAGGATTTGATGTCCCAACCAGAGAGATGAGGCTACGTGTAATTTTATCTACGGGTAATCTTCCGTTTGTAACACTATAATACGATCTTTAAATTGAGTTCTTAGCGATTGATAATTCTTATACAATAGTATCCGTTATCTAAGCAGAACCCGAATTGAAATGTCTAGTGTCGTTGAGCTTCTCCCACGTCCAATCTTGGAGTGATTTCGATCGTTGATCTATCTTTACGTGTTGGATCTAGCTTGCGCATGCAAAAGTGGGCCCATCATCTGTTGGCAGCATTTTTTGAGCTCAACAAAGGGGCCTGAGTTGATGAACTACCACAGGTGCTATGGGCGATCTGGACTACAAGCAGGACTCCCACTGGAGAAACACCATTCTCGATGGCCTGTGGTGCCGATGCCATGAACCTTGTAGAGGTTGGATTACCCTCCCCACGAAGATTGCATTTTAGTGAGATATCAAATGACAAGCTTAGGAGATGCGAGCTTGATTTCCTTGAGGAAAGGAGAGATGACTGTCAGTTAAAGTTGGCTGTGTATCAAATGCAGATGACTCGATATTACAATTCCAAGGTCAAGAAGAGGTCTTTCCAGATGAACGACTTGGTGCTTCGGAGAGTGTTCTTGTCCTCCAAAGAACCGAGAGTAGGCACTCTGGGCCCAAATTGGGAAGGGCCATATCGTATCAAAGAAGAACTCCAACCTGACACATATCGAATAGAGGACACGGGTGGTAAGGAACACCCTCATCCGTGGAACATCGAGCATATGAGAATGTACTATCAATGAATGTACTTAGTAGCTGGAAGCTTTTACCCAACCTTTGTAGATAAATAATGTGTTTTTATTAAGGAAGTAAAAAGAGAAATATGTAAAGAAGCATGGCGCCTCATAGGAGAGGATCAGACCCCAAATAGGGTCACCTTGTTTGAACTTCGAAGCGTACTCTACATGCCTCGTCTTTACGAAGTTGAACGCCAAGAGAGAAACCTTTGTATGGATGAACCATCCACCATGTAAAAAAGCGGGGCGCTTTGGAGGAGAGGAGAGGATCCCAAAGAGGATCACCTCATTTGAACTCTGTGGCGTACTCCTGAACGCCAAGGAAAAAGCCTTTGCATGGATGAACCATCCACCATGTAAAGAAGTGTAGCGCCTCGGAGTAGAGGATCAGACACCAAAGAGGGTCACCTTGTCTGAACTTCGAGGCATATTCCACATGCCTCGTCTTGGCAAAGCTGAATGTGAAGGGATAAACCTTTGCATGGATGAACCATCTACTATGTAAAGAAGCGTGGTACCTCCGAGGCATGCATTACAACTCTTCATTGACGAGATTGAACATCATCGAAGAAAACATCGAGTTAAAATCCTTTAAATTGAGTTACCCAATTATAAGGTAAACATATTCAAAATATATTCTCAAAGGAAAGTATGTTGAAGTTATTGACACTTAAGTTGTTAATTGAGTGGTTCATTTGAGTTATCTCATTGTTTGACGAGGCCTTCATACTTGTGAAAAAAAAGCAGTAAAGAAAAGAAAAGCCTTGAAAAGGAACTTCATTCATTAAAGAAAAGATAATTACACTTGGGGTCCAAAGGCATTACAAAATATAAGTATAACCTATGCTACTGTTGGGCTAGCTAGGGCACCAATGCCTCGTTGGCAGGAGCTTCAGTTGCTACTTGATTTGGAGCTTCTTCAGCAAGAGATTCTTCTTGATCCAACCCATCACCAACAGCTTCCTCAACAGGGGCTTGAGGCACCTCATCCATAAACTCCACTCTCAATTCTGATGCGTCGAGTTCACGGTACAGCTCTTCCACCCTTCCAGCACTTCGGCATAGGCAAACCTTCGCCAGTAGATAGCAAACCGCTGGTACTCTTCAGTCAAATGGAAGTTGACGATATAATGTTTAACCGCTTCCTCCCCAGCTTGTTGAGCCTTAGATCTTTCAACCTCATCCACATAGTATTTTATTTGGCTCTCCATGAACTAGTTCGCATCCTTACAACAAGCAAGGTCGAGGTTTGCCTTCTCTAGAGCCTCTGCAGTAAGCTTCTGGTGATTGTTGGAGGTCTCTACCTTCTTCATTAAGGAAGCTACTTCGCACTAGGATTCGTAGACCTCCTTTTTTAGATCCTCTATTTCAGCTAAGGCAGAAGTCAGTTTCGCCTTATCTTTAGCCCTCTGAGCCCTCAGCAATTCAGCCTCAGAGTTTATTTTCTTTATTTCAACCTCAGCAGTAGTGAGTTTGTCCACCGAGGCTCTGTTCATTCATTGAATGTCAGCCAAAACCTCTTGACATTTAAGGGCCATCCCAAAAGCCCTAGCACTCTGACTCACCAAGGTTACAGTAAGGTCCACTGCTTCACAAGTGGATACATACATCTGCCACCGCTCCGTCCAAAATTTATTGAATGACTTCCGGTGATAGTATCTCAATTACAGTCGGGACGATCATGTTGTCCCTCCTGGCCAAAAAACTCCCAGATTTTCCTGGGGTCCCCTCCACTTTACTCTTTTTGGTGGCCTCTGAGGCTGACGCTTCCCCCTTCTCAGCCTCTTCATTGGCCTTCCGAACCTTCTCAGCCTTCACCGCCTTTATCGCAAAGTCCATGAGCTTAGGCAGTAGGGGGAGCTTCCTTTCCGGGGTGGGACAAAATAGTCCCAAACTTCACCACTAATATGGACCACCTTTCTCTTTTTTTTTTGGGGCTCATTTGCCTTCCCCTTTCCCTTATCAGTAACCCCCAAGGCCTTCTTGGGAGCCTCCTCATCGACCCCCTTCTCAGCGTGATCCTTGCTGAGGCGTTCCAACTTGCTCTTCACTTGTTTGGCCCTAGAGAATGAGGGCTTCAAGACCCTACCCTCGACAGTTGTGGTAGCCTTCAGTATGGTGGCCATATCTGGAGTGGGGTACTCTTTCTTTGCGAATTTATCTGTAAATACCCACAAAGAGGTTAGAAACCTGCAACAGGCTAAATGAAATAAGAACAACAAGTGAAAGAGCCCTATAACTTTGGAGGCCATCAATCCAAAATCAATGAAGTATACGCTTCAGTCTATGAGGTAGTTGAAGCTTCGAAGCTTTAAGGACCTCTTATAAATGTCCTCGATCACACCCCACTCAACCTCGTGAAGTTCGAAGCGCAAACCACAATCTACAAGGAGGCAACATGGTTAGTTCAAAGTATAGATAATAAATTGAAAATGAATATCGAGGCACTCATGTACTTCGTAGTACTGGATTGGTACTATGTAGGCTGGGACAGTGTCTCCCTCCACCATCTGCCACCTATCCCTAAACCAGAACAATGACTCCTTCCAACCCTTGAATGAGGAAGGAAGTCCCACGACAAAGGGAGCATGAGCCACCCAGGGAGTGAGGTAGTACCACCCCATGAAGTCATCCTTCCCTACTACCCGAACTTGGAAAACACGTTGGAAATCATGCAGGGGCATGTCCTCACCGAAAGACACCTCCTTCCAAAGGAAGTAGGCCCCAACTAGTTGATTCCACCCATTTGGTAACATTTGGGTTGGAGACAGCACGAAGTTCCTCAGTACCACCCTAAAGAAGGGGTGCAGAGGTAGACACACTCATGCTTTAAGCAGGAATTCATTGATTGCCACGTAACCCAGCCTCGAAAAGTAGGTGCATTCGTGGCCTTCGGGAACTAACATTTCGACGTAGTGGGGAATGCAATATTTTTGCCTAAACTCAGCTAATTTTGTGGAGGTCATATAGGAAGGGACTTTTGCAGCCCCCAACATGCCTCATAGTCTATGGCTTCCTTATTCATAGTGTACCATTCTTTTAACCCACTAGGCACCAACTCACCCCCAACCTAGCTACCGTAACTGCCATCGATGTGTCGGAATCCATTAAAAATAACAGAGAGTAATGAAAAATTACAGAAGTTGATGAAAGATTGTGAAATCCTCTTTCACAAAGAAAATGCCTAGGAAGGAACGGGACCTAAGAATGCTCGTCGGAGAACAAGAAAACGTCGAAAAATATTTGAAGGTTGGCATACTTGAGAGAATTTGATTGATTTTCGCAAAAGTAAAACTGCAAAATGGCATTTTTTATTTTTATATGAAGAAGGAATCAATCCTAGCCATTAGATCGAGGCCCAATGAATCTGAAGCGTCCAATTCTGTGATAAATCTGAGCCGTAAAATTCAAACAGTTTATTTCACCAATTCGTGAATATCACGTACCTGACTCGGCTTGTTGGTATTTGCCAAAAACGTGTAGCCATCATTAACCATCATTGCACATTAAATGTGACGGTCGTACGTGTATTGGAAGTTATACCGCTTCAACTGTCTTATCTTGGTAACGTACGAAGCTATAAAATCATGGCACCAATATCAAGGTCAAAGTAAATGAGCATCGGCAGTTCAGTAATTCTATGCCTCAGCTTCAAGATAAATTCAAACATCTTCAAAGTAAATGAGCCTCGACAGTTCAGTAATTCTCTGCCTCGGCTTCAAAACAAATTTAGCTATCTTCAAAGTAAGTAAATGAGCCTCTGCAATTCAGTAATTCTCTACCTCATCTTCAAATTCAGCTATCTTCAAAGTAATTAAATGATCATCAGTAGTTCAGCAATTCTCTGCCTCAGCTTCAAGATAAATTCAGCTATCTTCAAAGTTAATGAGCCTCGAAAGTTTAGTAATTCTTTGCCTCAGCTTCAAAATAAATTCAGCTATCTTTAAAGTATGTGAGCCTCAGAAGCTCCGAGGTGAGTTAGTTCTAAATCAACTATTAAATCCACCCACAATATAAATATTTATGCCTGGACTTCGGGGACTAGTTGGATGAATCTGGAGGGTACTTCGTTAACTGCTAAAAGTTCGCACATTACATAAATAATCATACAAGGACTTGGAGGATTATTGTTACGACTTATTACTAGCATCTGCTACGTGGCATGGCCATACCGAACCTCCAGCCATCGAATACGAGACCCTGGGATAATTTTTGAGGGCCGGCTAATCCGATGTGGATATGTCAAAGCGGCATAGGTCCGAGGCTCCACCAGCTAGTGACGGCTCACCTGCGGAGATATTGAATTTATTATGGAAATCTTATTTGAATGATTGATGTCACACTTGTAAAAAGTATATTCATATCTTGTCTTGTCAATATGATATAAGGGTATTAAATGCTTAATGAAGCTAGGATTTGATTCCCCAACAGGAGAGATGAGGCCACATGTAATTTCATCTAAGAATCACCATTCCATTTGTATCACTATAAATATCCCCACCATGTAACACTTAAGGGCTAACGCAACTTTGAATACTTGGAGCAACTTATTTGATTCTCTCATATTGATTCACGATCTTTAAACTAAGTTCTTAGCGATTGGTAATTATTATACAATCGTGTCCCGTTATCTCGCCGGAACCCGAACGGAAATGTTTCGTGTCGTTGAGCTTCTCTCACGTCCAATTTTGGAGTGATCTCGACCGTTGATCTATCTTTACGTGTTGGATTTAGCTTGCGCATGTATAAGTGGGCTCGACATCTGTTGGCAACATTTTTTGAGATCAACATAAATAATTTAGTTAGAGTAGTAAACCCAAAAAATGAGACAAAAGATTCCAGCATACTCTTACTAACAAAATTCAATTTCACAATCTATAAGTCATTCAGCATAAAAGTTAACTTTTCTTAAGTTCAATATAATGTCACAATATACAAATTATAGTGCATTGGGAATAAAGAAGTTCATATTATGTGATTTTATAAAATCAACACCTCATATTTAGTTAAAGGTAGAAAAGCTAGCTAAAGACCTTTAAAAGTTGAACCTTGAAGCATATAAAGCATTACACAAATGTTAAAAATAACAATGTAGAAATTTTTCATACTAACCTTAATTAGTGCTTCAGATTCCATCATCATTTTCTTAAATGAGTGCAATGGATTAACAAGCAAATAGATATAGGCTTCACTCATATTTCTACATATCCAAAGTCGGCATTTGCCAAACCAAGGAAGAAAACCTACAAAATGGAGGAAAAATTATTGGAAAGACCAAGATTCAAATAATGAGTATCAACAAAATAAATAAATAAAATAAA
>CAIGRK010383511.1:0-11363 GCA_903798315.1 Fraxinus greggii | reverse complement strand
TGTTTGAATTACACTATGGTTATATTCAAATCGAAAGATATCTAATCCTTACGCATGAGTATTGTATAATTTTGAATATGGGATTTTATTAAATTTTGAACAAGTTGGGAATTGTGATTATAATGAAATCCCACTAATGGAAAATAGTTGTGAATGTATGGTTAAAATAAAGTTAAACTTTAATTTTAAATTACAAAAAAATATAATGAAAACCTCAAACAACGCATAAATCACGTTTTTTTGAATTGAATTAATGTTGATATGATTACTTTGCTACATACTAACGTGCAATAAAGATTTTGCCAATTGATGTTGAGTTTAATGTATGAAATATCATATTTTTGTTTGCTTTCTAGGTAGCAAGAAAATAGAGTTGAAAATATCGAATTTTTGAATTTGTTTCAACACATTAACATTTACTTTCTAGGTATATACAATAATTAACTAGAGCTTGAAAATATCGAAGTTTCAAGCTTCTGATTGTTGAAATAAAGAAGACTAGATAAAAGAAAGATAATGAATAAAGAAGACTAGAGAAAAGATAGAAAATGTATGAAGAGAAACTGCATTTCTGTCTGTGTTCTACGATGTACATAAGTAGCCGTTATATAGTAGAGAGAGGCTTATTAAAATAGGCAATACAATAATTAAAGAACCAATTAATTTTTAATTACAATCAATTAGTGTAAATCAAGAGTATACAGAATAAGTCAAGGATCAATCAATGATATCTTGAAATCTTGGAATCTAAACTCACGGTGGTGAAGTCATCATATCGATTTTGGAAACACGAGATCAGAACATGCCAGGAGGATGCATCTTTGTGAAAATATTTGTCAACTAATTAGCTGAAGGAACTGAGCATAGATGGTGGGTGCCCTCCCACAAATGATTATGACAATCAATCTTGATGTATTTGGTGCGCTCATGGAAGACATCATTGTGAGCAATCTGAATGGCACTATGATTGTCACAATAGATAGAGCTACTAGATTGTAGAGAAATATCCATATCCAGCAAAAGCCAACAGAGCCAGAGAAGCTCGGAAGTGGTGTTGGCAAGTGCTCGATACTCAGCCTCAATGCTGAAATCTGCAAATAAATAAAGGAATCACCCAACAAAAAAGGAACCCGGTGGTAGACCGTCGATTAGTAGGAGCACATGTCCAATTAGCATCGGAATAAGTTTGTAACATTAGTGAGGACTGGGAAGAAAATTGAAGCCCATGGAATAAGGTACCCTTTCACATAACGTAGAATTTGAAGAACTACTGCATAATAAACACAGCAAGGAGCAATCATAAACTGGCTAATAAGATGGACAACATAAGCAAGATCCGGGCATGTAACAGTAAGATGAATAAGGTTCCCAACAAGTTGTCGATAAAGGGTAGCGTCCTGAAGGGGCTTCCCATCAGTAGCACGAAACTTGAGACTAGACTGGAGGGGACTATCAGTAGTTTGCAATCAGTAAGACTAACACGTGAGAGTAAATCAGAACCATACTTGGCCCGATTTAGAAAATAGCCATAAGAGGAATGAGACACCTCTAATCCTAGAAAGTAATTGAGAGAACCAAGATCCTTAATTTCGAAATGTTGATTCAAAAACCGCTTGACCTCATCTATACCAGAGAGATCGTTACCAATAATAATCGTTTCATCAACATAACGGAGCAAAAAAGAAAGAATTATGCTATGTGTACATAAAAGTACACATAGCATTTGACATAAATG
Source organism: Fraxinus greggii (assembly GCA_903798315.1). Classification (NCBI taxonomy): domain Eukaryota; kingdom Viridiplantae; phylum Streptophyta; class Magnoliopsida; order Lamiales; family Oleaceae; genus Fraxinus; species Fraxinus greggii. The sequence continues at coordinate 9,628 of CAIGRK010383511.1, read as the reverse complement.
TCGGCCCAGGCTCCCCCCCAATAGGAGGCCACCATTTGACTATTATGTGAACTCTTATGACCCATAGCATTACCCAAAAAGAAACACCAACAATAGTATGGCGAGTAAAAAGAGCAGTCATGAGTGTAACATTCCCAAATTTATCATTTAACTTTATCTTAAAATCATAAATGCGAAAAATGATTAATTTTTTTTTTGACATAATAAATATCAACGCCTTATTATTTTAAAATAATTTGTGTTTAATAAAATATAGAACAATTAAATCGAATGTTAACTTTACAAAAAAACAAATTCAACATTTAAATAAATTAGTACCGAGTCTGTGTCACCACAAATCATCATCTTGAATCATCTTGCCTTCATCATCTGAAATTGGGGAGGGATATCGTGGGATGAGCTAACACTCCGTAAGCAAACCTCATGCATATGATGCATGCCGATAATATGCATATGAATTACTTTAAAATAAAAAGTATTTTTCATTATGTATCACATTTTCTTTCATTTTTAAAACTTAACATTGTCTTCGTGAGCTTACTTGGTGTATTGTGTAGCTAATCAAAATGCAACGGATAGTTATTATTTGGAACCCGATCAAATCCTATAGGTAGTACCGTAAGCGGTTAACGTTAACATTGTCATTGGACATTAGTCGGGTGCGCCAGTCCCCTACGTCCCATTTCCCACTCACATATCTCATGACATAGAGATACACCTCATAACAAAACATTCGGGATACATATATTTAAAAACAATCATTGATTCATTGACATTTGGAAATTTTTATTTCTTAAAAATTCATGCATGCTATGGATGCATCAATATATATAAATGTATAATGAGAAACATTAATGATATAATACATAATAATCAAATATCATGTTAACATAAGGGCAAATAAGATAAAACATTCATACATTTAACCATATGACATACGTGTGAAAAGGAGGGGAGGTTTACTTATCTTGAGTGCTAGCTACGGAGCAAGGGATCCTTTCTCTAGTTCCTCCTCCAGAAGCCTTTTATTTCAGGTATGAAACAAATAGCAGTCCAGGTCTATCAGTAGAAAGGCTAACTTTTGATTGAGCGACAAGTGGAGATGCTCTTAGTCAACCACGAAATCAACGTTCCAAAATCTTAATTCATTACCATCTATTTAAAACCTTGACAAAATCCATTCCTTAAATAGGAATTCGTAGTATTGCTCTATCTATTTAATCAATATTAGTGTTGTTATAAAATTCCATGTGTAATTAAAAGTGTGAAGACTCATACAATTTAAAGTTAAATCAACTCTTAAAAGATATCATCACGTCCCAGTTAATTCAATAACCATTAAAATAATAGTTCAATAGCTATTAAAATAATAAAATCCTTGTAGAACGCTATTAAATAACAAATATCTTTTTCTGCAAATTTTATTCAAATGCATGCAAAACAAATATATAGAACTATGCATGAATATATATACACATAACTTACATACAACATATAAATTGACATTTTCCATGAAAAAACAAATGCAATCAAACATATCCTTACTATAAGAATATGAAATTTTTTAAGAATAAACAAGTCTGAGTCAATTTGCATAAAATGACAAGTTATGATATTATAACATAACATAACAAAAAATAAAATAAATAATAATATACTGTATTATAAGCTCAATTGAAATGTATAACTAAAATAATCAACTCTAATTGGCGCGTTGAATCTTTCAAGGTGTCCAAGGTATATTCCAGTGCAAAAACATTATTAGTCTCAACAAATAAAATTAAAATTAAAGCAATTATTTTAAATAGACATTATAATTACGAGAAACAAGTACGCGACGTTACAATGAGAGCTAGAAACAAACACACGCTGGGCAATGGTGGAGCTAAATTTAGTAAACCAAGCATGTGGAGCTTACTTAAGACTGGCACACCTTACTGGTCGATGTAGATACCTTAGAGAAGGTTGCATGTATACCTTCTTAGTTAAATCACCATTTAGGAAGGCATTGTTCACGTCCATCTGGAAGAGAGGTCACTGGCTGGAAAATGCTACAACCAAAAAAGAGTGGATGGATGTAAGACAGGCAACAAGAGTAAAGGTCTAATCATAGTCAATTCCATACTCTTGAGTAAAGCCTTATACCATAAGACGTGCTTTATGTCGTACCTCATAACCATTAGAGTTAGTGTTGATCTTGTAGATCCATTTGCAGCCAACTGTAGTCTTTCCAGGAGGAAAATCCACCAAATCCCAAGTATGAGTTTTATGAAGTGCATCAAGCTCTTCAGACATAGCTTGCTACTAGAGTGGGTTAAAAGAAGCCTAACGATAAGTGCGAGGTTCATGTAAAGAAGCACGAATAGTGTGATAGTGATAGCCATGAAGGTGAGTGGGAAGTTTACTTACCCTAGTAGAGCGACGAATGGTGAAATCATAAGGCTCAGAAGGAGCTCCGAAGGGGGACAACTCAGATGAAGTGACAAAAAGACTTGCAGGAAGACCAGAGTCAGTAGTAGCGCCAATCGGCTGACTGCTGTTGGAACTCACAATTTCTTTACTAAAGCCATTAGTGTCTAGTAGGAAATTCATAGAAACATCTGTAAAAAGAGGGACATGACTACGAAGTTGAGGAGGAAACGAGCTCATACTACTGAACAACTTATTCTCCCAAAAGGTAACATGACGTGAAAATCGAAGACGCTGGTCAATAGGATCATATCAACAATAACCTTTATATTCTACTCCATTTATTAGAAAACAGCAAAAATGAGAACAAGGTTGTAAATTCATGAAGCTGAAGAATAACAAAACACACACCCCAAACACCTTAAGCGAGTAATAAACAGGAAGTTTCCTATAGAGAAACTCATAGGGCGACTTATGGTGTGTAATAGGTGAAGGAATACTGTTGATCGTGTAAACCGCAGTGAGAGCAGCTTCACCCCAAAACGATTCGGGAACAGAAGCAGAAAGAATACGGGTCCAAGCAGTATCTAAGATATGGCGATGCTTATGCTCGGCACACCCATTCTATTGTGAGGTACCAGGACAAGAGCAATGGGCAATCGTGCCATTTTGTTTTAAAATGGAAGAAAAGATGATTCTCTAAACTCTATGGCATTATGAAATCGTAAATTTTTAATTGAACTAGAAAACTGAGTCTGAATCATTTTTTGAAATTCAACATAAACTTGTGGAAGTTCAGACCCATTTTGCATAAGATAAAGCCATGTGTAGCTAGAGTTGTCATCAATAAAAATAACAAAATAACGTGATCTCCCATAGTAGGAGCATGGCTCCAAATATTAGAATGAACCAAGTCAAAAGGTACTCAAGAATTAGAATCGCTATTATTAAAAGGTAAACGAAACTTTTTTCCAACTAGAATCAAACCTTGCAAAAGTGTTGCTAATAGAGACCACAAATGTATTGGAGAACCATGAAATGATTTTGTAATGCGCACTTTTCCAAAGGACAAGACGATTGTTGAATTCCTTTTGATCCTCCTTTTCTCCTTTTTCAGGTTTGTGCTCAGAACCATTAACAAATCCCTAGAGATGATGTCCACGAAGCCTCATACGCATAGCATTAAACCATGCATTGTAGTTCGAGCCATCAATGACAACAGAAATTGATTGCAAGACCTCTTTAATGTTAGACAAACTTTGAGCCATGATTTTTTATCTCTTAACAATGCTCAAATAAGTGAAAGGATACCATAAACAACTAGAGAAATTCAAGAAAAATACCAGATCTTGTAATATATTCTAATACCAATAAATTCCAAATTTTTGAAGATAATCAATTGAACATTGTAGATCAGGATTTTGATATCAGATTTGAGAAATCTGAGACATAAACTAGGAGAAAAGGCTGAAAACTAATCAGGCTGAAGAAATGTAACACTCCAATTTTTTTTTTTTTTAAATAGAGAGACTTAATTTATTATGTTATCATTTATCTTTTAGAAAATAGAAACCCTTTTACATCTTAATCTTGTTAGCCATAATGAAATTCATAAGATAATATGATTGTTTGGTTAATTTATTTTATTTAGTTTTGGCTAACTATTTAAGTATTGTAGGAGAAGGAAAAAATATATCAACATTTGGCTCATTTTGTAGCTCACATTAAATAACGTAAATTGGCTCGAGAAAATATAAGTTCATATGATTTAAGCTCAAGTTATTTCAATTCAAATAAACATATTTAATATGTATTTTTGTATTACTTAATAATGTACTTTTAAGATAATTAGCAAAAGAATATAATATTTTATTAACGTTTATCTTAAATTTTGAAAAAGATTTAATCATTTCCAAATTCTATTTCTTCCAATTGATATCCACTGTAACAAAATCAGTTTTCTCCTACATATTGGTGTACACGTGTATTGTATATAATTTTGCAAATAGTATTATATTATATAATTCAANTAGCTCACATTAAATAACGTAAATTGGCTCGAGAAAATATAAGTTCATATGATTTAAGCTCAAGTTATTTCAATTCAAATAAACATATTTAATATGTATTTTTGTATTACTTAATAATGTACTTTTAAGATAATTAGCAAAAGAATATAATATTTTATTAACGTTTATCTTAAATTTTGAAAAAGATTTAATCATTTCCAAATTCTATTTCTTCCAATTGATATCCACTGTAACAAAATCAGTTTTCTCCTACATATTGGTGTACACGTGTATTGTATATAATTTTGCAAATAGTATTATATTATATAATTCAACTTATCTTTGTTACCAAATCTGTTAATTGATTTAATTCACAGTAACCAAAATCTCTTTCTTTTGGTTTTGCCATGTGATTTATATGTTTATTTGTTTGTTTTTAAAACCATTACCGTGTATATGAATAAATGAAAGAAGATTTGAAATCTTTAAATTCAAATAATTCTTGTTATAGGATTTTTATTATATGTATTTGACATCACTTGCATTATCCTAATTAAATATTCATTACCTACATAATCTAGGATAATGACTAATTGACTATGATACAATCTTCAACCTAATCAACTACACGTTTACCTATAAATACTAATGCAATGCACATATGTTTGCTAGGAACGCCATTTTTTTAAAATTTGGTATCTTTCTTGGAATTTAGCAGAAACCCTTATTATATTATACCGAAATTCATTTGCCTCTTTATTTTCACGTACACTACAACAATAGTCTAGGCAGAAGATAAAAGGATTTGATACGTGACTTTTGGATTTTGTCATTCAACATTGATTTGAGGTAGAATACTATGTGCAAGTTGATTTGTCCTTACAATATTATAAATTTTTTACGTAATTTATTTCATGAAATGCTAATTGGCCAAGAGTCTTAATGAAATGAAATGTGAAATTTCCTTCGAATTTTCTCAATTGTTTGCACAGAAATGTGTTAGATCATTCGATTGATCCACGACTGCTCTTGATGAAATGGTGGTATAAAATGCCATCAATTTATGTTTAAAAATTTATTATATTGTTTTGGACGCACCTATCCTACTAGGTTTAAAATACTCATTCCTTCAAAATTTTAACTTTTCAGGTTAGATCGGTTCAACGTGGATGGTGGCTGAATGGTGCACGGGTTGCCAAGTAAAATATTTTCAAGGGAACCATTAAGAATTAGTTTTTCTTTTTTGTTTAGAGATTTAGTATTTCTTATATTTGCAATGAACGCTTTAAGTTCCGTGATTTAATGTTTTTGGACTGATTTGAAACCCTTATTATATTATACCAAAATTCATTCGCCTCTTTATTTTCACATACAGTACAACAATAGTGTAGGCAGAAGATAAAAGGATTTGGGACGTGAATTTTGGATTTTGTCATTCAACATTCATTTGAGGTAGGATACTATGTGCAAGTTGATTTGTCCTTACAATATTATAAATTTTTTATGTAATTTATTTCATAAAATGCTAATTGGCCACGAGTCTTAATGAAATGAAATGTGAAATTTCCTTCAAATTTTCTCAATTGTTTGCATAGAAATATGTTAGATCATTCGATTGATCCACGACTGCTCTTGATGAAATGGTGGTATGAAATGTCATCAATTTATGTTTAAAAATTTATTATATTGTTTTGGACGCACGTATCTTACTAGGTTTAAAATACTCATTCCTTCAAAATTTTAACTTTTCAAGTTAGACCGGTTCAACGTGGATGGTGGCTGAATGGTGCACAGGTTGCCAAGTAAAATATTTTCAAGGGAACCATTAATAATTAGTTTTTCTTTTTCGTTTAGAGATTTAGTATTTCTTATATTTGCAATGAGCGCTTTAAGTTCCGTGATTTAATGTTTTTGGATTGATTTAATTCGATATTATGAAATTTTAAATTTATTAAAGTTAAAATTTTCAATTAAATATTTTTGCTTCATGTATGATTATGAAATGATACCGGTAACATCTCAAAATTTAAGTCAATAAAATTTGAGGTGCTAAAGTTTGGTATCAGAGAAAAAGTTTTACTTTCATATAGACTTGGAAGAAAAAAGGAGATGTTATTGTTCACGTGCGCTGTTCACATGAACAGTGACAACATTCGGAAAAAAAAAAAAAACTTTTCTTTTGTTAAAAGAATGACATTGGTAATTGTTTTAAGTAAAAAGAAATAATAATAATTTTTAAACTGCACTTCAAATTATGATTGTACATGGGTGTTTGTTTAGTTCTAGCATTTGGGTGATATTTCAAATTTTACCAATTAGAAAATTTATATTTCAAGAGGTCTCAAGTTCCAATTATTGCTTGAATTTTTTTGATTTGCGTATTCGCAAGATTAAAATGTTTTGTCAAAAGACATAAACTGTCTAAAAAGAGTTTGGGATTTAAGCGGTCCGCTTGTGACATCCTTCCTAATTTGGAAGCCTTTTGGTTGCGCGTTATTCTAATTAACAAAACGAAAAAAAAACAATAAATCAAACATTTCCAAATTAAAGAACATTCTATTTTCTAGAAATTTCTATTTCGAGAAAACTCTATTTTTGGAAAAAAAAAAGGGAGTATTTTCATAAATTGTAGGAGTTTAAAAAAATGTAAAGTTTTAATCATACAATGTTATAAAGAATCATTGGCACGTGACGCTCACTATTCGGCCACTCTCCAATTGTTCCCGGGTATGAAATGAAATATTTTTGTACGATTATGAGTTATATTGCTTCATATTATGAAATAATAAGTATGATTACCTTGCGTGACTTATTAATTGATTTTTTTTTAAATATTGTTTATGCGATGAAATAAACTGTCACTGTGAAGATTTAACATAATTGAAGTTATACTTGTCATATTATTAGGACTTGGAAAAACAACTAGGATGATTGGGAATAGCCCAAATTACTTGCAACGTGCTCAAATTGCTATTGAGAACTACGTGAATAATGAAGTGAGATGAATCGAACCTTTGTTGAACATGTCAAAGATTTTCTTTTAAAGTGGGAGCAAGCAAGATTATTCGGATATAATGAGGGGACAATCCTCTCGATTTATCATCTTATAAGCACTATGCGACCTCAATGTAGAGACGTGGCTTACTTTGTGAGAGATATGGATTATGAGCTATATCTGCCTGAAGATTGGAACAAGATTGATTTTAGGGGATACTGTGAGGATATTATAATCTTATGAAACCACATACAGCAAAATCCTATGCTGAGCCTGAATTGGACCCAGAGGAGGAGCCAAATTGTGAACCCGAGTCATAGCCAGAGTATATACCAGGACTAGTGCCAGAGCCAGAGCAGGAACCTGAGACAAGATTCGAACTGGACCCTGAGCCACAGGTTGACTGCGAGTTTGAGCCTGAGTCATATATATCTCTGGAAGATGAAGCCCCCCTGTCTAAGCATCGTAGGATTCAAAAAGTTTGGACAAGTGAAGATGAAGACTAGCAACCTAGAGATAGTTTAGTTTAAATAAATAACTTCTTCCCTTCACACAAAAAAAAAATGTAATCAGCACTTGAAATAAGCAGTAGGTTTTTCTTTTATCGTTTAGGATTTAATTATTTCAATCCTTCCTCATGTATTATAGGATTTAAAATTTTATGAAATTGAATTATTTTTTTCATTCGAATATTTTGATCTGTTGTTGACTATTTTTAAAACAAAATTTATTCGGTTCATTTAAAGGAAATTACACAAGCCGCTATGTTTAGGGATTTGTTGAGAGCCGTGCAATATCTTGGTAGAAAGCAAACGCAAGTGCCTTCTCAGAATGCACAGACTAACTCCAACACTACAAGCTCAATCGTGGAACAATTTCATCGTTACAAATCCCCTAACTTTAATGGGATGCCTGACCTTTTGGCAGCCGAGGAATGGGTAAGGGGTTTGGAGCGGATCTTCAAGCATCTCTCCTGTAATGATGCCCAAAAGGTTTTATGTGCGGAGTTCATGCTAGTTGATTTCACACATTAGGACTGAGGTACAACAACGCGACCTTACTTGGGCACGTTTTAAAGAGGGGGTAATGGGAAAGTATTTTTCACAAGTTTTGAGAAATCGTAGGGAGACAGAGTTTCTACAACTTAAGCAAGGAAATATGGCATTGGTCGATTATGAGAGGAAATTCGAACAACTTTCTAGGTATGCAACACATCTAGTGGATACAGAGCAAAAGAAAGCTAGAAGGTTCAAACCCGGACTGCGCCCAGAAATTGGAGGAATCATGGCATCTCATGAATTCACCACGTACAGTCAGGTTCTACAACGAGCTCAAGCAATTTCAAATCAACTGGAAATTGATCAGATAATTCGGGAAAGTACTGAATTTTCAGGAAAGAAGAAATGGAATGGGCTGAACGAAGGTAAAAGAAATTGACAAAACAAGTGGGCAAGCTTTGAAAGGTGGTCAAGGTTAAGCAAGACAAATAATGTTCTGACTACATGTCCTAAGTGCAATAAGGCACATAGAGGCGAGTGTTTGTACGAAAAGAATGTGTGTTATTGATATGAAAAACATGGTCATATTGCTACCAATTGCCATGAACCGCCACAAAAAAGGAGCAGCCAGAGTCTTTGCCTAAACCCAACAGGAGGCAACTGAGACTTAGTACATGATGGCAGGTATTCCATCAATAACTGAACTACCTGTTTATGTACTTAGATACTTAGGAATTACACATTCCTTTGTTTTTTTAAATCTCGCACTGTTTGCGAAGAAGCCATTGGTGTTCTAGATGTTACTATCCCATTAGGCAGTACACTTATACCAATCAACGACTACGACAGTCAAAATGAATGGAAAAGAATTTATAGCCCACATGTACCTTTTAGGGATAAAGGTTTTTGATGATATCTTAAGAGTGGATTGATTGTGAAGCATTTATGCTATAATTCGATGCTTTGAAAAGGAGATAGTTTTCAAATGTTTGAACCAAGCACCCAGGACTCTTCACTAAATAACATAATTTCGAGAACGAAATTATTTTAAGGGGTGAGATTGTGACACTCCAATTTTCTTTACATAGAGAGACTTAATTTATTATGTTATTATTTATCTTTTAGAAAATAGAAACCCTTTTACATCTTAATCTTGTTAGCCATAATAAAATTCATAAAATAATATGATTGTTTGGTCCATTTATTTTATTTAGTTT
>CAIGRK010383486.1:0-12010 GCA_903798315.1 Fraxinus greggii | reverse complement strand
AATGATAGGATCTTTGGTATAACTAACCTCATTGGGAGTTAGCAAAGAGTCATGACAGCTCACTTTCTTAACTTTAAATGGAAAAACAGTTTCATGAAAGTTTACATTTCGAGAGAGGAAGACCTTTTCATTATCCAAATCTAGCAGTTTATATCCTTCAGTGCCAAAGGGGTAACCAGTGAATACACACCTCCTAGCCCTAGGGTCAAACTTATGTCTCCCTTCAACAAGAGTAGTGGCAAAAGCCAAGCATCCAAAAACTTTGAGGTGATTATAGTTTGGTTTAGTTTTGAAAAGGATTTCGATGGGGCTTTTATGATTTGATAGAGGAGTGGGAGTCCTATTGATTAAATACACTGCTGTGAGGACACAATGATTCCAATATTTTAAGGGAATGCCACTTTGAAACCTTAATGTTCTTGCTACGTTTAAAATTTGCTGATGTTTCCTTTTTGCTGTGGCATTCTGTTGTGATGTTTTCACACATGTCGTTTGATGTATAATGCCCTTTTGCAGATAAAAGTCTTTCATAATAAACTCCCCTCCATTATCACTTCGAATAATCTTCACTTTAGTTTCAAATTGATTTTCCACTATAGTGCAGAAATGTTGTAAGCTAGTGGTGGCCTCTGACTTTAGTTTTAACATGTAAATCCAAGTGCATCTACTGAAATTATCCACTATATTTAAGAAATATTTAGAGCCATCATAACAAACTTCATTGCAAGGTCCCCAAATATGACATTGTATTAATTCAAAACAAGAATTGGTTTTGTGCTGGCTATTAGAAAAGGGTAGCTTGTGTTGTTTTGCTAATGGACAAATATCACAAGGCTGACTACATGTGGCTTAAGATAGGAAGAATGACCTAGCCTATAGTGCGAGAGGTCAAGTGATTCTGCACTATAAACAGAGGCTGGAGCACTGGTTTGCAGATTGTGCTTGGATTGGGCATTAGATAGAGCTGAAGGGGAGACATCTTCTTGCAATATCCAATCGTTGTCCATCTCAAGAGGTCCTAGATATAACAACAATCAAAGGAAAAAAATAAGGCAACAATTCAGTTCTTGAGCCAATTTCTTGGCTAAAATCAGGTTAAAGAAGAAATGAGGAACACAGAGAACATCACTAAGTGTGAGTAATTTTGTAGCTTTGGCTGTCCCTATATAAGTAACTGGTACCACTTCTCCATTAGGTAGAGCCACTGTGGATGAGATGTCAGCTTGAATGGAATAAAACAGAGATTTGGAGCAGATCACATGATATGTTGGTCCTGTATCTAAAATCCATGGAATTTCACAAGTTTTACGGGGTTTAGAAGAGACGGCAGACAAAGAGCATATACCAGACATCTTATAATCGGAAGGAGAGAGTGCAAGCATGCTTTGAACATTGATAGCTGAATGAGTAGAAGTTTGAGTGCTAGGGGCAGATTTCAAGAGTGCTAGAAGCTGTGAGTATTGCTTGTGAGTTAATGGCATCTGAGACTTGTCTCCAGCACTTTCCTGATTAGAAGTCACACCTGCAGCGACGTAATTTGCCATGGATCTACCATTCCCATATGATTTGTAATTTACTGGATATCCATTCAGTTTGTAACATCTTTTGGCTGTGTGTCCTGGAATTTGGCAGGAAGAACACATAGGTTTATCCGTGTTAGCCTTGAAGCATCTTTCCAGTGAATGTCCTGGGATCTTGCAGTAGGTACAGTAGTACCTATCTTTCTTCTGTGGTCCACCTGACTTATCAGTATTACTCCTGCTTATCAAGGCCATAGAATCATTGCCCAAACCAATATTAGATATCTCCGTCCTTTTCTCTTCCTGTTGGACAATTGAGTACACTTCATTTAGGATAGGAAAGGGCTTGATTAATAGAATGTGAGCCTTTATCCCTTCGTAAAAGTCATTGAGGCCCATTAGAAACTTCATCACCCAATCTCTTTGCTGATTTTCAACTACCACTTTCAAGCCTCCACAAGTGCAGTTAGGAATGAATTCATAGTTCAACAATTCATCAAGTAACGTTTTCAGTTTGGAAAAATACGTACTCACAGAATCCCGATTTTGTGACAAAGTGGTGATCCCTTGCTTTATCTCAAAGATCCTTGGTGCATTTTGTTGAGCAAAACGTTGCTCCAATTCCAGCCAGAGCTGATGAGCAATCTCAGCATAAACCGTGCTGCACTTGATGTCGACTGCCATTGTATTCTGCGTCCAGGTTATCACTATATCATTGCACCGCAACCATTGTTTAGTCAGGGGATCATTGGGGTCTAGTGGCTCACAGATAGTGCCATCTATGAACCCCGATTTGTTCTTAATTCGTAGGACTCTCTTCACGGATCTATCCCAAGAATGGTAATTGTTTGAGTCAAGAATGTGTATGACCAGCATTGCACGTTGCCAAGAGCACGTTGATGTGTATTCCTTCCAAATTTTTCACTGTCCAACTCAACTGACTTTCCCTCCATATGATCTGCTTCAGCTTTACTTCCATTTCTCAATACCATGTTCCCTCTCCTGCAATGCCAGTTTCTCCTTCATCATCCCTCTATTCCTCTGAACATCAGCACCATAATCATCCACACCATGAACAAGAATATTCCTCCACTGTTTTCTCAGAGTTGCGCACTTCAATTGAAACTTCCAGACGGGGATCATGTTCCCACGGCAAATCTTCCGAAGGGAATCCACAGTGGGCATTGAGGTCTTGGTTGAAGAAGCAATTGGGCCGCCGAGTTCTACATTGTAATGCAACTCGAAAGCCAAAAAATAAAAATGATCCTTCCTAGGTTTATACAGTAGGGATAAACATCTGAATACTCATCGGTCTTGACTTTGAAATCCTTCCTAAATGAAGTAAACCCAAATTATTACGACAGTAAATGGGGCAATTGCGAATCGAAAAATCAATGGATTGTGTGGTCTTGCCGTTGAAGGGAATAATTGAAGTTCAAATTCATTGCGACACTGAATGAGAAATGCTCTAAAAATTCGTTTAATTGGACCATCTATATCAAAAGAAAAAAGAAGGATTTTTTTAATTCTGTCCTAAAAAAGAGAGAGTCGATATGTATATATACATATTTATGCCTGTATATCTCATAGCGTATTATAGAAGTTGCAGGGTAGAGTGCAGAACGAGTGGGTGAAGAAAATTTGTCAAGAAGACAGATTTTTCTTATTCCTTTAAATAGCAAATAGCTTGTGTTGTGTTGGTTTAATTCATCACCACATTGATTTTTCATTTATTACCTGTTTGAATTAATGATGTTCATCTTTCTCAAGGCTCTATTATCCGGCTTTGTTGTTTTCTTGGAATGGAAGTTCGTTTTCTTTTCTGGCCTGTGGAATCTCTGTCTTTCTTTATAAGAAAGGAAAAAAATTAATATATGTAGTTATATAATTCGAGATGATAACAAATGATTTGATAGCAAAGTTTACTGTGTTTAAAACAATCCAATGATAAAATATCACGTGATATTATATCAAAAATTATATCAAGTAATCTGACACTGTGACATTGTTGAGAAAGAAAACTTAGGGATATGAATGCTATGCGTACACCTAAGTTTATCATCCGGGTGATAGAATGCAGAGATGTTACCTCTATATTGGCGGGGTGAACTTTATTTTTGTCCACCAGCCAACGTAGAGGTCACACCCTTGTATCATGTTATACAGGTGGTAAATCTAAGTGTAGCATAAATGTTATGATTGATATTTAAAGGCCATTGTGTTTACTATCAATCTAGCAAAAGGAATTCGTAAAGGGAATATATATACGAGTGTATAACCTCGAGGCTAAATATGTAGCAATATCAATGTTATTGGTGTGTGTGGGAACGAAAGAAGATGACTACATAGTCAGAAATTACTCATTCTCTGTATAATATTTTCGAGTTTCATCTTGCCGCGTTGTAATGCTATTATATACACAACTTTAATTATAATGTGTGCATTGCATCGGGCTCCACTAATGAATTTTACAAATGTACACATTTAGAACAAGAGCAATCCGTGAATGTTCAATTATAAATACACCACATGACGCATGTTGAATACTAGCACTGTATGTAAAAATGACTAAAGTCGAACTTGTAATTTTATTAAGCTAAAAATTTAAGAATTTTTGAAATTTCGTCAAAATGACTCGAAAAAAAGTTTGGAACATATTTATGTTTGAAATTCTACCATTCCTCTTATTCATTAAGATTATTTATCAAATAATTATATCATTTGCAATTAAATCAATTTAAAAAACCATAATAGTTGATGGGAGAATCTTAGTTCAAGGAAAGATTTTTTAAATAAAAAATAACTATAAAATAAGGCTTTTTATATTTTCTGGAAAAAAAAAAGGCGGGAATACTGTACCTAATACTCGTGCTTAAGGAATTACTGTCCTGCAGCATACAATTTTCCTCAGGGGCAATTCCGTCCGAACAAATTTCAACAGCTCTTTCTGAATATAGCCGTTAATCCCCGATACCAAATCCATTGGCCGATTGAATCAATCAAGAAATCCCCACAATCAATCTCTCGATCTCATTACACAGGCACTCTCGGGTCGCACTCGCAATCACCAATCGCTCCGAATCCGCTTTGGCTCTCTCTTTCTAATACTAAATTCAATTTCTTGGTTTTTATTTGCTTTAATTCAGTTTTTGGTTGTTAATTCTGACCCTTTTTGCAGGCTTCATTTTTCTTGTTTCATTTTTTTTGCAGGGAATTCTATTTCTCGTTCTCTTTATCTTTTAGTTTCATATATCTATTGTTGTTTGTGTATATTTTTGTGCTAACGGTAATGGAATCTCGAAGTGCTAATTCATCTGCATCTTCGAACAAGACTCGTTCGCAAAGCCTGCTTCAGGAACCGCTCCTTCAAAGACGAAGTTCACGGGACAATGTATGTGATTGTTTTACTGTGTTTAATATTCTAGTATAGGGCAGATATATCTATGTTAAGAAGAAATTTATTGGAATTGGGAGAAAAAGAAAGAAAAATTAATTTGAAATTGGTTATGTTTTCCCATGATCACACTTCCATCAATTCCATTCAATGATTTTCGATTTAATTATAAAAATTGGGTGGATTTTATTTGTTTTACGATGTGGGTTTTTGATATTATTGTTTTGAAAAAGTCTGTTTGATTAGAGGAATGAAAATCATTATCTGAAATTGGGTATATAGTTTTCCAAGTCTGATTCCAAGTTCCACGCTATCTGCAATTATGTTTTAATGATTTTCAATTTTATTCGACAAATTAGGTGATTTTTATTTGTTTTACAATCTTTGTTTTGAATATGATTTATAAACTTAGGGTTTTGAAGTAGTCTGATAAGTCTAGACTGAAGTCGGCATCTGAAATCATGTTTTTCTTCTGGGGTTTAAATTTTGATTTTAGAACATATCTGTGTATCTAAAAAATACGGTGCTTTTGTGTTGTGCAGTTGGACCGGTTCATACCGAACAGATCAGCGATGAACTTTGACTATGCGCGTTACGTGCTTGCTGAAGCGAGGAAAGGTAAAGAAAATCCTGCAGCGGTCTCTTCTCCATCCAGAGAGGCGTACAGGAAACAGCTTGCTGAAGCCTTGAATATGAACAGGACGAGGATTCTTGCTTTCAAGAACAAACCGCCTACCCGGTCAGAGACAATTCTGAACGAGTTTGCATCGGCTACTCACGAGGCTAAACCTTCAAGACCCCGTCGTCATATTCCTCAGGTTGATAATGTTTTCTATTGTTTCATGGAATTTTATCCAAGTGGATGGGAGAGTTTTTTTTAACACGAATGTTTCCTAAAAAAATTCATAATTTCAATTTAATTCGTATATTTATGCAGACTTCCGAGAGGACTTTAGATGCCCCCGATATTGTGGATGATTACTATTTGAACCTATTAGATTGGGGCAGCAGCAATGTTCTCTCCATTGCTCTTGGAAATACGGTGTACATGTGGGATGCATCTAATGGCGCTACATCAGAACTTGTCACAATTGATGAAGAAATTGGCCCTGTTACCAGTGTCAAATGGGCTCCCGATGGACAGCACATTGCTGTTGGCCTGAACAACTCGGAAGTTCAGCTATGGGATTCGACAGCCAATAGACTGGTGCTTATCCTCTATACTTTCTGATCATTTTATAAAGGATTGGACTTGATTCAAATCTAGCTGGGTGCCCTATCCAGTTGATTTGACTTGGATAGAGGTCTATTTTGTCCAATCCAGTTGAACAACTGTAAAACTACAATTCGCTTAAAAGGTCTTACTTAGTATTGCAAAAAATGCTTATTTTCATTTTACTTCCACTGCAGCTGAGAACACTGAGAGGCGTCCATCGGTCACGAGTTGGTGCTTTGGACTGGAACAATCACATTTTGACTACTGGAGGCATGGATGGTCAGATCATTAACAATGATGTTAGAGTGAGGGCACACATTGTTGAAACTTATAGAGGACATACTCAAGAAGTTTGTGGGCTTAAATGGTCAGCCTCCGGTCAGCAGTTAGCAAGTGGCGGAAATGATAATCTGCTCCACATATGGGACAGATCCATGGCTTCGTCTAATTCTCCAACACAGTGGCTTCACAGGCTCGAGGAACATACCGCTGCTGTCAAAGCTCTTGCCTGGTGTCCTTTCCAGGGTAATTTACTTGCCTCTGGTGGAGGTGGAGGTGACCAGTGCATAAAATTCTGGAACACGCACGCTGGTGTGTGCTTGAACTCGGTTGACACTGGCTCACAGGTGTGTGCTTTATTGTGGAATAAAAATGAGCGCGAATTGCTTAGCTCTCACGGATTTACAGAAAATCAGCTCACTCTCTGGAAATACCCCTCCATGGTGAAAATAGCCGAGCTCACTGGGCATACATCAAGAGTTCTTTTTATGGTTCAGGTACCGAGTTCTATCTTATTCGAAGAGTAATTTAATGCTCCCATTTTTTAACATCTTAAATCTGATCCTTTTCTTGTGGTACTGAGTTGTATCTTATTCGAAGAGTAATGTAATGCTTCCATCTTTTAACATCTTAAATCTGATCCTTTTCTTGTGGTCTGTGATTTAGAGCCCGGATGGATGCACGGTTGCATCAGCAGCAGGAGATGAAACTTTGAGGTTTTGGAATGTTTTTGGGACACCTGAAGTGGCAAAACCTGCACCAAAGAAATACTCAGAGCCATTTGGTCACTTGAACATTCGATGATTGGTATGGGGAAGCAAAGCAGATTCTTTACTGCATAAAATTCTAAGATCGACGAAAACAAAAATTGTTAACCATATTGTTCCTTTCTGATTCTCTCAAGCTACACAAGTCCATAGGTACAAATAATTGACTATTCCTTTTACTGTATTCATTCCACTACATGTTTTAAGCTAATTATTTTCTATAATTTCCATTTTCTGACAGGGTTTCTACAGACAGACAAGTTGCTCATGAGGAGTTCGCAATTCCACCCACAATGCGTTATTTTATATTGCGTGTCTTGGTATTTTCTCATGTGAAGTTCAGTTACAGTGCATACTGGCTTTTAAGCCACACACATAGGTACAAATTATTGACAATGCCTATTCCGTTTTAATTCGACTTCACACGTTTTGACAACTGCTTCTCTTTGTATCTTGTCTTTCAGGCCTGATTTTGGACCGAGGCGAGTGACGCAACCCAACATTAGAGGGGGCTCAGATTTTAGCCTCTTTCTTTCTTTTTTTCAATTATTGGAAATTAGGCTCTTTGTTAAGAAAGTAAAAAATACACTTTTGGAAACTAAGAGAAAAAAATACCCTTTTTTACTTCAAATTCCATAAAAAAATGTTTTCTTCTCTTTTGTCTCTTCTCCTCTATTTTTCATTGCCCATGAATATATAATTTTGCCTCGATGACTAAGTCTTATAGCAATCTGACTTTGATTTCAATCCATTCCCAAAACCCATTCTACCTCCAAATCTTTAATTCATCACCCTGGTGCGAATGTTAGTGTTGCCTTCTCCAAAAATGGGCAATGAAAAATATACCAAAGGGTGAAGAAAGAGAAGCAAAAGAGAAGTCAACAATTTTTTTTTTTTAAGGAATTTGAATTGAAAAAGGAATTTTTTTTTCATTTCTCTGGGTTTTCAAAAGTGTGCTTTTCAGTTTCTTAACAAAAAGCTGCATGCAGCCAAATTTCCCAAAAAAAAAAAAAAATGAAAAAATGAAAGAGGCTGAAATCTGAGATGAGATGCCCATAACTTGCTGCAGAATAAATCTAAGGGGAGATGCTCATAGCTTGCTGCAGACGGTAATCTTTGCAACAGATGCCTTACTACAGTCAAATATAATAGAGGCCATTTCCACGGTAGTGACTTGAAAGATCCGCCAACGTTTTCAATAGTTAACGGCTTCTGAGCGCCTAGGAGAACATTAAGACTCTGAGCAAAATTGAACTTCCAATGGCTTCGCTACAAACCTTCCCTTCTTTCAAGAGCTTTGGAAATGCCTACGTTCCTAATCACTTTGTCCCAAAATACGAATGTATGAAAGCAAAGGTGACGTATATGAGCTTGAGTCTATCAATTTAATGAAGATCTTCGCACCTGACCCTATGTGGGACAACCAAGAGGTGGTACAGTAAACCATTGGGAGTAGGCTAGATATTATGAGGTAATTCTTGAACAAGCATATGTCGCATATGTCATAACCACATTGAACAACGTGCCAACCTTAGCTTATGATGAATTCGGGCCTAGTGGCTACATACAGGAACCAATGATTCATCCCCTCACAACATGGAGACTAGAGGTAACTGGCCCTTACAGGACCCCTTGACCCTGTTGCACATTATATAGTCATAATACTAATCCCACTCATCACAGGATGGACGGGGAGAGGGAAAGGCCCAGAATTGGGCAAAGGCAAATAAGAGACCCCCGATAGATGTAGATAACGTACCAATTCGGGAGATTGCTAGCGGGGGAGAGTCCATGAACGCTCATTACCGTATGGTGTTGATGCTCATGTTGGTAGACAACGAGAGTTTCATCAACATCATAGTAGAATATGGGGTCATGGGATACATCACTTAAACTATAGGCAACCAAATGGAGGCTTAGGAACTCCCAAATGGAGGTCAACATGGTGATAGTTGATATCGAAATGACCCCCGAAGAAGGGTGGCTATGACGAATTGGACCTTCTCATCATCGAGTTCTATTTGCAAATATCTCATGTAGAACTTACCATAAGAAGCAAATAATAAGTTCAACGAGTGATTTTGTTGTATCCAGACTAATACAAATCCCACTACGTGAATATTCTAAAAGCTTTCTATGCAAAAACTTGGATATCTTCACTTGGAAGCATGAAGCTATGGTTAGCATTGACCTAGACGTGAGCTGCCACAATCTCAAGATTGATTTCAAGTTCACTCCACATAGGCGCAAAATCAAAGATCCCTCAACCCGGATAATTAAGCAGCATTGAAGGAACATGTTGAAAAGCTGATGATAACCAGTTACTTCAACATCCAAGATTGATCTCCAATCTAGTCCTCGTGAATAAGCATAATGGAAAGTAGAGGGTCTTTCTGTATGCAACATGGCCATTATTGATAGCACCATATCTAGCGAACCACATCTAGAATGGTCATCGCTACATAATTGTGAATCTTAGTGTGAATCTTTACATAATTGAATTCTAACTTGAATTCTTTGAACTTTCAAGAGCTTGACATTTATAATTTCATCAGGCATAACCACATCTGGAATGGTCATCAATATAAACCCGCTCCAGCGAACCACATCTAGAATGGCCATCGCTACTTATGATGATAAGATAAACCCGCTCTAGCGATAATTGACATGAGTCCACATATATCATATGATTGCATAGCTCTTACTCCTTTCTAGGTTTAGGGTAAAAGGAGATTTTGGCATCTTATCTAGCAGACATAATTCACATTTAGGAAATGATTCAAAATCAGTTGACCCCCAAATATGCATCTCTATGTAATTTGAAAAATGCGTTTTTCATTTCTTCAGTGCCAGAGATAGATATTATTTAGGTTATCACTTTTATGCATTTATACTTATAATAGAAGACTCGGTATTTAGAATAAAATGCGATTTCGTAATTTACCACAATCATAATTATAAAGAGGGCATGCACGAACTACCTTGAAGAAGAAGAAGAAGAAGAAGAAGAAGAAGAAGAAGTAGAAGAAGAAGTCACTCTTCGAGAGCAGAAGCTTTGTATTGTTATTGTGTTTCAATTGATTTGTAGAGCAATGTTAATGGAGCAGTTCATGTAAGACTTATATGGATTATAATTTTATAGTAAATGTAATACAAACATGGCCCGGGACTTTGACTCAGAGTTTTAGGCACGGAATTTGGTCTTAAGAATACACTCGTTAATTTGTTGAACTTTGGTAGAATTAGGGGAATTTCCTTACCTCGGTTTTATTTTATTTTTTATTTTTTACGCGGCTTACATTGTTTTAAAAATGGAATAAGTGTCCTAATTTGTTGGTGCACACAATATTATCAAAATCGAACTTGCTCAACCATTTGAATCGAAAATGAGTCCGAATTAATTCTTAACAACCTTAAAAATCGGTAAATGATAGACTAATTGGCCTGACCAACCGAGAACTGCCGACCCACCCGTGTTTCACCAGTTTGGCAAATTGTCTAGGTTCTCAAATTTCATTTTTACTGTTTTCAGCCAGCAGAAAATTATTAGTAAGTCCACATGTTGGCCCACCCATTTATAGCCTAATTTTTCAATGCTTTGTCTAATTGTCTCCATAGTTGTCATATGTTGAATGTATGAAACTTGTACAAATAACACTGATTCTCAGTATTATATGTATGAAACTCGTATAAATAAATTGATTCCTAGTATCATATGTATGAAACTTGTACAAATAAATGATTTCCCTCTTGGCTTACACGTTAGTAGCATAACTTGATATTGGTGGGACAAAATAACATTTTCTTTAACATTAATTAAAAAAATAATTCATGTCCAAATAAGCAATTAAAATAATGTTCTTCATAATGGTGGGACAAAATAACATTTTTCTAATTCTAATCTTCAAGGCGGTAAGGAGTATGTTCTTCCAGATAATGAAGCAATACTTGCTCTATTTCCAACATCTAACTTATTTACTTTTTTTTACATTTATACAAATATAAAATCTATATCTGGTGTCTAATAATACAAGAAGCTAATGAAGTTGATATATTAACCTCAAACTCTTGAAGTCTTGCAGTTTCTCTTCCAATGACTTTTCATTCCATAATGTTAGCAGCCAAAGTTATCAAACTTGATATTATCCACAATGCTATCAGCCTTGTCGGATGCTTTCACAAGTCTCTTATCAAAACTTGGTCACTACTAGCCTTGATATTGGGTTCAACAGTTTTAAGCATGTTCAGCAAGTTAGAGAGTGTGCACTCGAGCTTATTCAGGCTAAAAAATTCATAATAAGACTGTTAATAGGTTCTCTAATAGAAATTACAGAACCAAGTACTTAATTCATGATCCATGACTGAAGATCATTCTATCATTCTGCACCTATATACAACTCGTTAAGATAAAAAATCATAGTATAGCATCCGTACCCTCATTTTACTTTTACAACCCAATTGACAAATTTACAAGCATCACATGTTGCAGTATTATCTTCGTGTTTATTATGAGAGGCAACTAATAATAAAGGCTGTTCAAGGATATAACCAATTTTCTCATAATTTTCAAATTGCAGTGCTAATCGAGAAAATCTAGTCTGGTCAATTTGTTGGCATTCAGTATGCCAATCAAATTCATATGATTACTCATAATTCAAAACTATAAATGACGAAAAATAAGAGAATTAATATATATCGAAAGATATATCAATTAATTTAACATGGTCTTTTATTAAATTAATTTCGCTCCCACTGTTTAACTCAAATTTATGACCCTCTCACATAAATTTATGGAATCCATACTTGATTCCCAGTGGGCTGGGATCCCATCTGT
>CAIGRK010383481.1:0-14620 GCA_903798315.1 Fraxinus greggii | reverse complement strand
TTTTTTTAATCAAAATTTTCATTTTTAATCAATTTTATTAAAATTTATTAAAAATATGATATATATCTAAATCAAACCGGGCATAGTCCTTTGTTTGGTTCCATAATATTATTTTTCAATGTTGATGAAGAAACTGGAATATAGTGTATGGTAGGCTCCGTAGAATGAATGATTGTCTATAATAATTTAAAGTAACTTATAATAATAACTTCGAATAACACGGTATGTTGTGCATTGGACCCTTCATTTGACTTTTGAGCCATATTCTGTTCATGCCTCTTCAATTTCAAAATTAATGGGATAATTGAATGCATTTAAAACCTATGTTTTCAATAAAAAATTAAAAATAGACCAGTTAGTATTTTTGAAAAAAAAAAATGACTATTTTCATTATTTTAGTTTTCTAAATAGAATTAGGTAGAAGTTCTAAGAGTCCGTTTGATTGCAAGAATGAAATATTGGTGGAAAGAAAACGAATTTCAGAGAAAATAATTGTCAAAAACTTATTTTTTTCGGGAATTTTCAATTAATTGTGTTTGATAGGTATAATTTTTACCTGAAAAATTGAAATTTTGGATCTTTTGGTGTTCGTTTGACTTTGTTTCACATGTAAATTATCCATTAGAGGGAAAAAATTTACAATTGAGGATATAATTTGTTTCCATTGCCAAAAAAAAAAAAAAGTGAAGAACCATTTTCCCACCACTTTTGGTGGGAAAATTGATTCAACGAAAAGCTGGAAAAAGGATCACGTGGAGGGTTGGAGAGGGGGGAATCAATTGCCAAGAAAAAATTGGCTATCAAACAAGGAAAATGTTAGAACTTTCATGGAAAATAGTTAACATCAAACAGAGCCTAATTTTCATTAGAGTGATGCTATTTAACCTCACCGAAATTATAATTGCTATATGTATAATAAAATGAATTATTTAATCCTATATTTCATTTAGCATATCACATAGCACTACATAGATGGGAGTGCTATGGTAAGTATCCAAAATCGAATTTTATTTATTTTCTTCTCTTGGTAAAATGAGGATTTTCATTTTACCATCTGCATGTTTTAAATGGTAATCGCCATGTGGTTGTTTAAGAGGCTCGAACTCAAGCCGTCCTCAACCTTTAAACCGAGCTATAGTACATTATGATTACGCTTGTGCTATGTTTGGCATGTCAATTGGGAAAGAAATTGAATAATATTTAAGCGAAACATAAACATAATTTTTAACATTTGAATAATTAAATTAAATATTAACGAGAATAAAATATAGACATGTTAGGGATGATTTAACTTAAATTTTGGCAATAAATATATGACTTATTTTTTAATGTGAACTTACCTATTTTCAAAATAACTCAACAAAAATTGCACAATTAAAATTTATTTTAGGCTTTTTAGCATAAAATGTTTCTATGTTTGATCTTTAATATACAAAACGTCCATATATTTCAATTTTTTGTATTTTCACTCATATTTCCACATTTCATTGTAGAAAACGTAATTTTCATCAATTTATATTCAATTTCTCAATTAAAATTTGTAAAATAACAAATATACACTTCTATTTAAATAAAACAAAAAAAAGAAAAATAAATAACAAATTGCAATCATACTCTTATTTACAAAAATACAAAAAAATTCCAAATAAATTAAATTAAAGAATCAAAAAAGAAAGAAAAAAATCATCTTCTTCCCCTCCCTCCCCCCAATTCTCCCATATTTCTTACTAGAAAATATAGAAATACTTAGATCAATTTTAGGATCAAACAAATAGTGCTTTCCGGCTTTCCTGAACAGGGACAACTTTTCTGCAGGTAGGGCTCACAGTACTTGTGATATGGCACATCTCTTAAGCACTTTCATTTCTTATCATTTGTTCGCTTGCATCTTTCTAGATGACCGGTCACATTACCCAAACACCAATACCATGAAAATATCGTTTTAAAATCAACATCTAATCGAGTACCAAAAGTGTAAAAAGAACAAATGATCGAAGAAAAAGAAGAGTTAATTAACAGGAAATCGAAGGGTTTGGTGGTGCAAGAAAGAGAAGATCAGCAGGCACGGGGGTGCAAAATGTGAAAATTTGAAACGTATGGACATTTGGCACATTAAAGACCAAACATATGAACATTTTGTACTAATAAGCCTTGTAGATCATTGCTTGTCTTTCAAGCTCCTTCCTTTGAGCAGATATAAAATGATGCCCCTTATTTGTAGCTAATTCATTGCCACCTTGGTTCACACAACAAAACAAAATCAATTTTTGATTTACACAGCAAGAACACTGAAAGAGTGACCCAAGGATTTGAAGGCGATGGCTGTGGCTGTGCTATCGATGTCGCAAGGAGAAAAAATATTGAAAATCTGCAAATTTCTTGCAACCATTGAACTGCCGCCTCTGTCGTGCTTACAACTTGACCAACCACTATTAACATTGTTCTCCATATCCCTTGAAGACAAACTTTTTTCCAGAACTAGAAAATCACCCCCAAAAATTTATGAAATTCGCGATGAGGAGAGGGTGAGGTGAGGTGGGGTGGGGAGACGGGAAGAAGAAGAAGGTTTTTCTTTTCTTTTTTGATTTTTAATTTAATTTATTTGTGATTTATTTGTGACTTTAAAAAAAAAAATGGGAGCATGACTTCAATTTATTCTTTATTTTTTGTTTTATTTAAATAAGAGTGTATATTTGTCATTTTATAATTTTTAATTGAGAAATTGAATAAAAATTGATGAAAATGACGTTTTTCACAATAAAAAGCGAAAATATGGGTGAAAATGTATAAAATTAGAATGCATGGACATTTTGCACGCTAAACATTAAAGGTATGGACATTTGTGATAATATTCCCTTATTTTTAAGATTAAGGGCCCGTTCGGTAGAGATTAAAAGTCAATTAAAATTAAAAATACAGTCGTTATTGAATTTTCTTTATCTAATTAAAATCAACAATAACGACTAATTTTTAATTTTAATTCGATTTTAATCTCTACCGAATATGCCCATGTGATCCTAATTTATGATTTTTATTGCATTCATTAATAATAATAATAATAATAATAATAATAATAATAAAATCATTTATATTGATATGTCAACTGTCACGTGTGAACAAATCAGGATCAGTGGCAAGAAGAAAAGAATTGTCAATCACACCAGCCTCAGCCTCATGTGGGACCCTTCCGCCATTCACGGCGACGATTACATTCGTCAAAAGAAGTTCTAAAATAACTTTAGAAGGTTGAACATATCATGAGTATCATTTTAAATTAGCCCCGGTTTATCTACAATTAAAAAATTAAATTATTTGTTACAGTATTATTTTTCACCACACANTAATAATAATAATAATAATAAAATCATTTATATTGATATGTCAACTGTCACGTGTGAACAAATCAGGATCAGTGGCAAGAAGAAAAGAATTGTCAATCACACCAGCCTCAGCCTCATGTGGGACCCTTCCGCCATTCACGGCGACGATTACATTCGTCAAAAGAAGTTCTAAAATAACTTTAGAAGGTTGAACATATCATGAGTATCATTTTAAATTAGCCCCGGTTTATCTACAATTAAAAAATTAAATTATTTGTTACAGTATTATTTTTCACCACACATTCACACAATAAAATATTCTACACACAAATCAATAAAATTTCCTTACTTTTTAATCACACATTCTCTAAAAAATATTATTACATAACTCATTATTTCCAAATAAATTCTACCAAATATGCTCTTAATTTCTTATTATTAAATTAACAATTAAGTAATACTGAATAATACCTTTTTAATTGGTTTTGTATCATTGATAATATGTTCCGAATGGCAAAGGAATCACGCCCTAATTACAATTTTAGGACACGTCCTCGTTTGAAGTACAAGAAAATTAATATATAATTTTCCAAATTTTCTCTGTCATCTATTTATTTATTTTAATGAAAGTCATTTTTTATTTTTTTGTTTCCATCTACTAATTTGTTATAAAAGTCAAGTGATTTTCCTTGTTTGACTATCAAGTTGGTAACAAGTTAGTGTTAGACATACACTTGTGTTAGATTGTCACATGCCTTATCAGATATTTTGTGGAAAAAACTAATAGATTTTGTTTAGAGTATTAATGTTTATTTTGAAATAAAATAAAATTTGATTAAAAACATGAAATCTCTACTTGAGTTGATTGACTATCGATGTCTTACTTCATCCGTAACTTTTTTATGAAATGAATTTACACGGGGATAAAAATCTTGCACTCTTTCAAAACTTTTCATGTTGAATTTGCACAAAAAAATCATGTCAAAATGGTTAATTTCATCAAGTCGATCGATGTAAAAGGTTTTTGAAAAAATCTTACAAATTTAAAAGACATTTTCTATTCTTAAAATTACAAATATGAGTTGAAAAAAGATCAAAACAAAAAATTCTCAGCCCTTGTTTGAGCTCCATCATTTTTATTTTTTTTGAAGAAAATGTATTTTGTAATTATAATTTTTTGATGAATGTGTGATTAAAAATAATAATAATAATAATAATTTACGTGTAATATTGTGTAATTGAAAATAAAAGAGTAAAAAAACATTTTTGAAATAACGGAGCAAAACGCCAAAGAAATGGGACCCACTAAAGAAGCAATGATTAGAGAAGAGTTATTGGCTTTGCAACATTCGCCCACCCCACACCAGTATTTGCTCCCAAAAAGTGCACTGTCACCTAAAATGCTTCAATTCCCTTTACCTCAATGCCAATTCAATTGGTATCTTTTCTGCTTCCATTTCCTCTCTTTGCAAATTGCTTATTCCCTCAAACCTCAAATACCCCACAAAAACCAAAAAAACTTGTTTTCCTTTCGTTTAGTCAAAATCTTTGTACCAAACAACATTAGTCTCTGTCAGTAGATGGGCCTATATATGTTTTCTTTTGCCTTTCTTCAAAGCCACACTCTGTGATCAAAATTGAACGTGAAAGTGGGTGCCGGGTTTATACTTATCACTACAAAAGGACATAAATAAGTAGTTATACAGCGTTTTTGTTTGTGGGTTCTTTATTGATTGCTCGGAAAGTTCAGAATTTACAAGTTAAGGTGAGTTTTCTTTGAATTACATTAGTAGAATTATAGTTTAAAATTTACTTCGTAAATTGATGAATTTTTGTTTTCTTTTGGATATTGAATGCAAAATTGCAACCCTTTTCATGTGTTTTTAGCTACTGAGATTTATACTACTTTATGTTGGAATATACTCGTGTGGTGAACAATGGGAGTGTACTGGGCAAGAGTGGCTTTTTGGAATCCTAGAATATTATTGGATTTGCTATTCTGAAGAAGTAGAAGAAGCATAGACTACAGAGCCGGAACTCCGCTTATGATTTCCATCATATTAAATGTTGAGCTTGAGCTTGTTGGAGAACAATACATCTTAAAATCTCACTCAAAAGGTGCTAGGAATCTCATTCTAAATAAGGATTTTTGTAGTTTTGGAGGTTGCAGCTACACGAGCTAATAAAGTTCCGTTCTTAATTAATTCAAGGTCAACTAGGAAGTAGATGAAGCTATGAAAATAATAACTTGGTTACTGTAGCTTCTGTTTAACATGATGTTAATTTGTAGTAGGAGTTCTGTTTATTTCTAGTGCCCGAATACAGGACATGCCACGTGATGTATCCAACACGCATCAGAAAAGTGTCCATGGCATGTTAAAATTCAAAACAAAATACTTAAAAAAATAGGATATTCCTGCAGTTTGTCTCGCATGTCCTGAGCCTTCCGTTTTTGAAATGTGTGGGATGCAGACATGCCACCCTTCTATGAGTGCTGAAGTCTCATAGATATCTTAATAATCATGGCCTTTAATGTAGACAGGAATGTTTGTTACAGGATAAGGACTTTCTAGCTACCATTTAGTTACTCTTCCATGGAGACAATGAGTTCAACTGCTTCAATGCCCTTCCCTCGGGAGCCAACCAGTTATGATGAGATTTCTATGCAACAGAGCATGCTCTTCTCTGATAGCCTCATGGTATTTCTGTACTCTTTACTTCTATATAGCTCGTGGGGACTCGCTCCACCCCCACCCCCAGAGTTTGTCTCACACAAACATAGTCTTTCTGCTCTGCATATATTTCAATGTCATTTTTGATCCCTAAGTAGAATTCTAGGATGAGGGAAACAAATCTAAAGAACAGAAGAACTTGAATATGACAGGTGGTGCTGGTAACTGGTTGTTCTCATGTTGCATCTTATTGCAATTATGATGAAAATCTTGATATTTCAGTTTCGTTTTTTAACTAGGCATATATTCAAACATTTTTGCTTTTGATCCTCTTGAATGTGGCTTCAAATTTTTACATACTCATTTGTTTGTTCAGGATTTGAGAAATCTCAGGAAACAACTTTACTCAGCTGCAGAATATTTTGAGTTTTCTTATACCAATGATGACCAGAAACATATGTGAGTTGTATATTGGAGAATTTTGTGTTACCCATTTGTGGTCAAATCTTTTACTTGAAGAGGATTCTGTATTGACTTTTGTTCTCTGCAAATATTTTTGAATGTACAGAGTGGTGGATACATTGAAGGATTATGCCGTCAAAGCTCTTGTCAATACTGTAGACCATTTGGGCTCCGTGTCCTACAAGGTGAATGATTTGTTGGATGAACTGGTTGACGAAGTTTCCGGAACAGAGCTTCGGTTACCATGTATCGAGCAGGTAACTATTCCGAACATGTTTGAAAACTAAGTAGTTACTTAAAAGTAAATTCTACGTATTATGAGGAGCTAAACATTATATTAGCATGATGTGGAGAGACGATGTTTTGTTAAAAGACCTCTCCAGACTTGATGGGAGAAAGTTATTTTCGCCTTTGTTCTTTATTGCATTTACGTGGTTTTTCTTAGAGGTTAAGGACATGCCAGGAGTATATTGATCGTGAAGGCCTTTCTCAGCAGTCACTCATGATAAACGCTCCCAAGTACCATAATCGGTACATCCTGCCAGGCAATTACACTGAACTGTGATAATTTTCACAATGTTTTTCTATTTATGCGAGTAGAGAGATTTAAGCGTTCGTTTATCAACAAGTATTTTGATTTTTCTGTTTAGTGGGGGAGACTATGCAAGGTGCCATCCATACTATGTCAAATTACCGAGGATGCAACCTAGATGATGAAGATGACTGGCATCAGTTGAAGAATGGTAGTGCACTATTTGCCGTATCTTCTGTTGCATTCTCAAATTTGTTGCACTATAAACTTTTTGGTGTAACCAGGGACGGAGCTATCGGGTCAATTTTTTTTTTTTTTTTACCTATGTAAAACTAAATGGGCCTGCGGCAGCCGGCAGCCATCCGCCACTGGGTGTAACTGTACATTTTTTTGACAAGAGCGACACTATCTCGATAGATTAAGTAAGAAGAGCAAGGAATGGAACTCAATTAATATGGCTTTGTCAGATCTAGATAATTTAAACCTTCCACCATATCTAGCAATAATTAGAACAAGGGTTGGATAATTCACTTAGACGACCATTTTAATTTATCGAAAACAAGGCTTAATTTGTTGTCATGTATCACTTGTATATCTTAAGAGCAAATTCTGTTGCAGCTATTCGAGCTACAATTGGAGATACTCCATCTGTAGTCATGTAAGTTCTATGCTATGCATTGATGTTCATTTTATCTTACCTCTTAAATTTAAGTGATAACGAAGATGTTTATGTTGGTTGATTCACAGTAAAGGACGCTCTCCTTCTCCATCTCCACGACTTGCTCAGCAACCCAGAAACTTCTCCTTCTCGGGCACCATCACCAGAAAAGATTTAGGTTTGTTCCTGCCATTTTTTTGGTGTTTCAAAACGTTGTCATTATTAACTAGTTTTCATATTTTCCACTCTTTGGAGTATAACGACTAATTTTTATTATTCTTCTGCTTTTCACGTTAATGTATCAGAAAAACGAACAATGTCACCACTCCGGTTTCCCCTTTTGCGTTCGGGATCTTTCTCGAGTAAGCCGAACACACCAAAAAGTTCGAGGCCAACAACCCCAAACCGGAGTCGACCAACCTCTCCAAATCCCTCGTCTGGAAGACAACAGGTATTCTTTTCTGTCAATGAACTTATATCATATGCTTCAATTTACATTTACTGTTTCTGTTGACAGTACATATTCGAACCTCGCAAATCTGCTTCAATGCGCATCTATTTCGAGAAAGAAAGCCCGAAAGATATAGAACAATCTCCGAGCAAAAGTAAACGCCTTTTAAAGGCATTGCTCAGTCGACAAAAGTCAAAGAAAGACGAGATGTTATACACTTATTTGGATGAATATTAATCGCAGGAACAGGAACAGAAACGAGAAACGAAAAGATATCTAAGGAGCAGGGAGATTATATTTGCTTTGCCATTTTTCTTGAATCCCATTATAGAGTTGTATAATTTTGTTTTCTTTCGAGGTTTCAGTTTTCACCTTCCATTTTCACAATGAGTTCAGCACAATTGTAATTGTAACTTTTCCCTAATATAATGTTTTTAAGTATTAATGGTATTCGAGTGTCCGTATAGCACGTACTTTTTCTACAGTAACCCGTGACAGCCACTCTCCATGTCACTGGTGGAATGCTATTCCTATGTAGGATTAGACTGCATTTTACAATATTGTGAGTTAAAATTTTAACTTTCTTACTGTATAGCGGTCCGACGTCGTGTGCCAAACATCCCCTGGAAGATCGATAGAACAAAACTTCCGGTGATTAAAAGGAAAGAAACGAATTAGACTCTCTTATGCATGCAGATAGGGTATAAATGGTAATTTCAGCACTAGAAATGATTAAAGCAAATTACCACTACAAGAGGCCACACCAGTACTAGCTTATGAAAGAGCAGGTTCTACCTTGACTGGTTTTAGAATCCTCATGGCTCTACATAAATGCTCGAATACCAATTTGAAGTGACCAAAAAAGTATAATAGCAAAATATGTAGCTTTTTTTCAATGTTGACCATGAAGGAAAAACAACCTCGTCGCTCATATCCTGCACTGCCAAACGATATCCGAGTAGCTTTACACCCTGATAAAGGTGCCACATTTGAGTGTTTCCAGCTTTTGGCTATGGTATATAGATCAGAATCAGGAAAAGTAAACACTTGGGAATGACTATTTCTTACCAGTGCTTTTCTTAGGCAAGTTTGTCCAATCATACAAACTTATCGCACTCTCTGATGCCTTGATCAACTCAAGAAGAGCATCATTAACCTGAAATTTCGATTTTAAGTACATTATTTACTCTTCAAATTACTTGAATTCGACCATTTTATTCGTGCAAATATAAGCAAATTTAGTGTACTCGTATAATAATAAGAATGTTTATTACCTCTTCAGTTCTCTCATGACTCACAAGATGCCCACCGTGAAGTTCAACCATTCTCGCAGAAGGATAAAATTTCTCCATTAGCCTCTTCGCATGGCTCAAACGAGCAATGATGTCATGTCTGCGCCATCAGAAATATCTGTTATTGTTATCTTAGCAGATGCAGAGATGTTATGCTAAGTTAAAAAAGTTTACTTGTATAAAAAAGTAAGTCTACAAATAACTTCTTAATTGGTCATAGTTGAAAATATATAAGTTACTTATTTTGACTGTAAAATAAGAGTTACTTTCGAAATAAGCGACTGTTAGTTTCTTTAAGCTTAGCTAAACATGCTCTATCAGATCATAAATGGGAGAAATTTGTTACATTTCTGCACTTTGTTTACCTCCCGTGAAGGACTAATACAGGAAATCTGGCAGCTCGGATAGATTCAAACTCTTTTATTGACATTTTATGTGTCCAACATGCATTTTTCTGACCTTCAAATCCATTAGTTGACTGCATACCAGTTGCTGATACGTTTTTAACATATTCCTGCATAATGTAAACCAATAAGGATGTTGAATCTTAAACGCATAGAAACAATTCCCTAAGAATTACATTTTTGAGCCCGAAAAATAATACTGGATGAAGTGTGATGTAGATGGAAGATGTAACCAACATAATCGGATCTACATTTTTGCTCATGGGATAAAGTCCTGTTGCAACTCATTTATGAAAATTTTGCAGTGTCTTGTTGAAAACAAAATTTGAAAAAAGAAATGTAGCAGTTCAACATCCAGCCCGAGCCTCCAGTCTGTTTTTAAACCACCAAGTCACAAAACTCGAGGCCAAAGCTATAGTATCATTTCTAGAACCTTTACACATAATCAACCTTCCCATCGACTCTTAGGAACTACTTTTATACGTTGATCTGCTTACTATTTCTTACTTCGTATAATATAGATCTTCTCGTTTTAAGGCCAATGTATCCTTCAAGATATTCCTGTACAGAAATGAACCGTGTAATTCAACTTGACTGTAATCATATCACAAAACAAAACGAATGTATTCTAAAGTTAATAACATATAAAGACTGAATAAGAACCAAAAATGAAAGCAAAGAATTGAAGAAAAGGAAATGCACTCTCTTTTAATGGGTATCTAAATCAACCTTTGTGTAGTGGGTGTCTAAATCAACAGCTGCCCTCTGCTCAGGAGTTTTTGCCCTCAAAAACTTGATTGCAATTGCCAAAGTTCGACAATTGAGCTGAAAGAAAAAAAAAATAATAATAATAGAGAATTCATCCAAGTCGGAAAAGATTTTCCCATCAACCTTGAACAATTTCGTAGCCACAAATTTCACTAGTAATATGAAAAAAAAATCTCCGTATGCAAACACCATCAAAATCCCAGAAGAAAAGTGAATCTAAATAGGATATTTATTCTTCATCGAAATTTACCAAATAATCGATTTGAAATAACAATGTCCACACAAAGAAACTCCAATTGCAAAAGTGAATACAGTTATAATCATAATCTAATAATTACAACACGATTATGTAGAATCCACAAGTAGGAGCTACATAGGAGCTACATAGGAGCTAGAGCTAGAGCTAGAGTTGAGTTCAAACTGGATTGCCTTCTTAAGATCAGCTGGGATTAAAAGGAAAGCTGAGCTTTGCCATCATGCTATTTCCGACAAAGGAAACAGAGTTAGGGGGCGCTGCAGTAATACAACCTAATGTTGTAACATCTGTACACATTGTATAGTTAACTTGTATTGCATGAAATCATCCATGTTGCCGATAAAAAGGATTCATACCTTCGGTATACATTCATAACCTCCACCAGTTACATTCAACAAAGCCAAAGACGAAACTCTATCAGGTGCAAGTGCAGCCAACTTACAAGCTATCATAGCTCCTGCATTGTGTGAACATGATGCTGTCAAATTAATATCATGCACGAGTACAACTTATAACAATATTTTTGGTCACTTTTTTTGCAAGGGAAAGTTTCTTAGATTAGACAGGTCATTGTCAACAAGTTAACCTGATCGAGAACACAAAAGATGATTATTCACATTTTTGAAATTCAAGAAATTAATGATTTGATTATTTACCACTCTAAGAAGGTTGTATCACAGTGCTAACTTGATACCCACTATGAAGTACAAACATACATAAGATCAACGATTAATTTAACCACTAGGGGCTGAAAACTTGTATTACCAATCTGATTCTCCCTATCGACACGTAAAGTGAGTTGTGCCAAATTATGGACCTGGATGATCTTTTCTATTTCATATCCAGCCGACCCTAGAAACTTAGGGTCTAGTGGCAGGGAAGCACACGTTGGGCCCAACATTGGCCATGTAGTTGAAACGGGCTCGATGTTACCACCGGCTCCTGGACCAATGAAAAACATTTTTTATTCAAATTTTATAGTAAATCTAAAATGAAAACCCCCACAAAAGGCCAAAAAATTTGGCCACACGAGTCGACCCATCCACGTGGACTGTGAACCTAGGGCCTTGGCCCTGCATGGCTCGCGAACTTTTCCTAGCCGGCCCTTGGCAATAACATGACTAGGCCAATATGGAAAAGTACCTATTCTAGCCAATAATTAATGAGTAATGCTATTCTGTGCCACCGGTGTCGAGCACCGGTCCATGTGGCAAGTACATTACAATGATACATTCACTTATATGCAATGTCACGTTATTCATTTAGTTGAACCTATTAAGTGTGGCCCCCAGATTGGTGCATTAAGTACAAGTGATACTAGATATCATTATTTATAATTAATGTCAAGCAGAAGTTGAAAGTTTAACAACTCACCCATTGAATGGCCAAAGACATGGGCTTTTTCCCAACCCAAGTGATCCATTACTGCTATTGCATCTTTTGCCATAACTTTTGTCCTGCCAGACATACATAATCCTATTTGTTAAATTTTAGCACAAAATTTATTTTAACGTGATTAAATTTTAAAAATTAAGGGGGGAAAAAAGTTAAGTCGTCCAAATACATTCTGAAAAAACTTTTATTTTTTAGCTTACTCCAAACATGTGGTAAAGAAAAATGTTGAAGCTTCAGGTACATTGTACTCACGTATACTCCGACTTTTTCGCGGGCACGGAGCTTCGACCCATTCCACGATTATCAAAGGCACACACCTCTATACCACCGGCGGCGCCGCTCTCATTGCTCCGATCACCGGCCAGCGATACATCGTTGTTAGGAGCCACCATTCCGGCTAGGCCCTTTATCTGTGGACCCCACGAATCATGTGTCCCAGCCAATCCTAACCATTCATCATAAAAACCAACACCGACCCACGAAATTATTCCAAAACTCTTTTCAAAAAGACCATTTGACATTAAAAAAAAGTGAGAAAAAAGGATTAATGAAAAAGTACCTATGATTAAGAGGACTTTAACCGGGCCACAGCCATGTGTTCTATAAAAAATCTGAATCCCATTGTTAATAGCTGCGTCCACCTCGTTCTGGTATGCGCTGACGTTACAGACTGGCATTTTGATTATTTTTTATTTTTTACTTTTTCGTACCTTTCTCTTCTGTGCTAGTTTTAGAGAGAGCGTGCACCATGGAAGAAATTTCACAAATAGAAGAGAAGAAACTAGAACAGAGGAGAAAATGGTTTTGCATGCGATGTTTTTTGTTTGCTATTCGTTTTAAATTTTGATGGACTCGGATACGGGTCTGGTGTGACGGTTCCTGCACGTGGCTGATAAAGAGTGGAGGGTGGGGCCACGTAGGACGGTTGGCTCTGGAAGCTGCTAGGATAAGGGCGGCTCATACTGTACTCTATATTATTTTAAATAATTTTTTGTTTGAATACTGTCAATACTTTTTTTAGAAAATAAGATTGACTCCTAGCTGTAGCTTGTTTGGAAAGTAATTCATTTCCAATCAAATATATTTTTTATTAAAACATTTTTAAAACTAGCCAATTTGGAATGTATATTGTGAAATATTTTATAAATATTATAAAAATAATATTTGAATATATGTGAATGTTAATTAATTTAAAATTACTATCAGAAAATATATACATGACAATGAATATTAAAACATCTATTTAATTTCCAATTAAGTAGAATTGAATGTTAATCGCATCGACAAATAATGAAATTCTAATTAGAATTAATAACACTGAAATGCATTAATGAATATGGATATTAATTCAATGAATACGAATGATAATTAATTAAGAATTAATAATGGGAGATTCATATATTAATGAAAACACATAGATGAAATGAATTTATCAAATGTACATGTACATTAATGATAACTAAATAGTTGAATAAATTAAATACATATTGAAAAACGAAAAATATTATTGAAATAATTGAATTACAGAAAAACGAGAAGTAATGTTGTATTGAAATAATTGAATTATAGTAGAGTTATAATCGTCCAAAAAATGATTCTCACTTTATATGATATTTAATGTATTCTAGATACACTATTATTATCCACTCATTTTCCATACATTCATATGACCCATATTTTATAATCACTTAAATATCGAATTAAGATTTGGAAAGTAATTTTTTTACTCATTTTTCGTCAAACATACTTTTTACTCACATATTTTCAAGGACTTGTAAATAATACCCATATATTCACGCTCATTTATTTTTATATACAATTTAATTTTTTTTAATGTAATATATGGCGCTGATGTGTTCAATTAACAGGCCAGATAGACATTCTGTTAGTCGAATGGAATTTCCGTTAGTACTTTTGGATGTAATCTCATTTTGGGACTTATGAAGTTTATGATGTTGAGTTGAAGAATTAACGAAGTCCTTATTTTAGGGACTTAATTCGCACAGAGTATAAAGTTCAGAGACCATTAAGGTAATTTACTTTTCTTGAGCTCGGCTCTTGTTGTATTGTAGCTTGAATTGAAGTTAAGTCCCTCAAAATTGTATGTGTAGTAGAGATAAAATTTTTGTTAAGATTTGTGGTTCCATCTTAAAAGGTCAACCTTATTAAGAGAAGTAACTCAATCATTTATAAGCTAGTTTATGTTTACATCTTAGTTTATGTTTACATCTTTCTTTGATGTGGAATTATATCTCTTAACATGCCCCCGCAAGATGGTGGCCCGTTTGAGCAGACCAATCTTGAAATTCGTATGCTCACTTTTGGAGTCTTAAACGGATCGAGTTGCTCGTTGAGATTAATGGGCTATAATACCGTGTTAAAATTTGGGATTCCATTTTAAAAGGTCAAC
>CAIGRK010383421.1:0-13461 GCA_903798315.1 Fraxinus greggii | reverse complement strand
ATTTTTAGGGACTTGATTAAGGTTACTATATTTTTATAGTGGCTTTGATTGTAAATTTTATGTAAGAGGTATTTTTGGAAATCTATTGTCTATTTTTTATTCTGAAAATGAATAATTCTGGGCAAATAGAGTTTTTCATATTAACATTGTAAGAGCGTGTTTGGGTATCATCATAACGAGGAATAATAGATCTTATAAAATGAGAATTTTGGATTCACTATCTCCAACGTGGAAAAGAGGAGGAGGAAATTGTTCGTTCTTATCAAGAAATTATGCCCACTAATCTGGTGAAATTATGCCCAGTCCACTAAATCATTATTTCTTTACAAGTGTATGGTCTGGATCATTTGTTCCTTAATGGAATTCTGTACGCATTTACTTATTAATGTATCCAGTTCTAGAAACCTTTACAGGACAAGCTTTGCAAATCCTTCCGCACATGGTTTTGCATTTCCAATCAAAGCAGTTGTAAGCTCATCAAAATTTATAAATTGAAACAACAGGAAAACCTGATCATCAGAATTTGATTAAAATCCAAATACTACCAAGTTCGATTGCAGAAATGGAGAAATCGGTGATGGTGGTGGGGCTTGATGACAGTGAACACAGTTTCTATGCCTTGGAGTGGACTTTGGAACACTTCTTTTCTAAATCGCCGGAAAATTCGCCGTTCAAGCTAGTGATCGTGCACGCTAAACCTTCTGCGGCATCCGCCGTTGGTCTAGCTGGCCCTGGTAATTAATGCATTCATATTTTTTTGTAATTTTTGAATTGATGGTGATTGTCTAAGGTAATTAGAGTGGAGTTGTTAAAGGTGTTTTTGTTGATTTTAATTTAGGTGCTGCCGATGTGCTGCCGTATGTGGAGATAGATTTGAAGAAGATTGCGGCGAGGGTCTTGGAAAGGGCTAAGGAAACTTGCACTGTAAAATCGGTATTGAATTTCGAATTATTTATTTTTATTCGTAATTTGAAGTCTATTTTGCGGAACATATATTTATTGAATCCAAAATTGGTGAAGATGTCCAAAAATCCGTAAAAATTATTGGTAAAACTCTATAATCTATTTTAACATGTATTTATTGAATCCAAAATTGGTGAAGATGACCAAAAATCCTTAGAAATCATTGGTAAAACTCTATAATCTAAGACCCTGAGGCATGTGGAACATCAATTATGCTTTTTAGTGTTGTGAGTTTGAAGCAAATTCTGATGAACAAGCAGTTTAATTGTTTGATTAACTGTCCACATATAATTCATGGCATTTTTATCAATATTTTTCGTTTGACTGTGTTGAAATTTTTCTATAGTTCTATACAGTTGGGCAAAAACTTGCTAAGATTGATCCATTCACTCTTGGTTAGAGGAACCACATACTTGAGCGCAAGAATTGATTGTACTCGGGCTCACTAAAAGCATAGGTTTTTCCAATATATTTGTTACTGAATGAGCTTTGAAATATGCACCTTATCTCGTGCACATCCA
Source organism: Fraxinus greggii (assembly GCA_903798315.1). NCBI lineage: Eukaryota > Viridiplantae > Streptophyta > Magnoliopsida > Lamiales > Oleaceae > Fraxinus > Fraxinus greggii. The sequence continues at coordinate 11,977 of CAIGRK010383421.1, read as the reverse complement.
CAATGGCCAGTCAGATGAATGTTTCTGTAGCTAAAATTTATAGGGAAAAATACAAATACAGTTTTGCCTCTCCGTCTTACAGCATGACACAATACCTCCTTTTCCTTCTCTTTCCTTCTGTCAATCTCTTTCCTTTTTTGGGTAAAAGTAATTGTAGTCCATTTGAATGGGTTGAAGGCCATCTAGGATTCTAAATTGGCATTTTCCCTCAATTCCCAGAAGTTGAAAGGTGTTATTATCATGCTTATAGTTTTCCTTCTTATCACCTCTTAGCCATTTTTATCTAAATTTCTAGAATTACATTCTTTGATGGTGAAATAAGAGCAGGGTCCATCTGCATTCTTGATTATCCATTTTAAGCATTTGATTTTGTACAGGTGAATGATGTAATATTGGAGGTCATGGAAGGGGATGCAAGGAATGTTCTCTGTGAGGCCGTGGAAAAGCACCACGCCTCTATTTTAGTTGTTGGTAATCATGGATATGGAGCTATAAAGAGGTAAGAAAATTATTCCATGGCAAAGCACCATGCCTCTACCTCATATTTTTCATGGAAAGAGAGAGTGTTTTTTCTTCAAGTAAGAACAAAATGTCCTCAGTCAACCATTGCATGAATATATTCATCTCTAAAGAGAGGAAAAGAAAGAAACTCTTGGAACATCCATAAGAACTTTTTAAAATCAGTTGATAAGTTGCTGCTGCAATTGCTCTTGTAGGGCTGTTTTGGGCAGTGTGAGCGACTATTGTGCACATCATGCTNTGGCAAAGCACCATGCCTCTACCTCATATTTTTCATGGAAAGAGAGAATGTTTTTTCTTCAAGTAAGAACAAAATGTCCTCAGTCAACCATTGCATGAATATATTCATCTCTAAAGAGAGGAAAAGAAAGAAACTCTTGGAACATCCATAAGAACTTTTTAAAATCAGTTGATAAGTTGCTGCTGCAATTGCTCTTGTAGGGCTGTTTTGGGCAGTGTGAGCGACTATTGTGCACATCATGCTCACTGCACCGTGATGATAGTGAAGAAGCCGAAGATCAAGAACTAATCTACTCATCACTGAGTGAGTAATTATAGTAGTTATATCATATATGAATATCAAAGCTACATTATTGTTCAATTGTATACACGTTCAAGCACTTGTAATTTTGTCCCTTCCTTCTATGTTTGAAGTTGAAATTGCCTTCTACTCAAATACTAGTATTATTGTCTCTTTGTTCTCCTCATCCTGGATGTAGAACTTGATCAACTGAACTAGTTTGTGTACTTATTCATCTTCATGCTCTAGATAATTTATACATGCTATTCGAATTGTATGTGAATTAGTCAAATAAGAACCTCACGATTTTTGAAGTCGATGGAGTTTCATTTTACTATAAATTTCACTATTACCAGTATTGACATGTAGAATGTAACTCTATTTTATTCTCGTCCGATTAATTAGTTCTTCAAAAGATCTACAGGACTACGAATGGTTTGATCAATGAATATATGATTCTTTCTTCAATGTGGAATCAATTCTTTCATTTATCATACAAAAAAGTACAATACCGATGGAAAGATTCCTCTACCATAGCAATCAACCAATTTGTTTACATATAATACAAACAGTCTTCCATATGATGTGATTATTCATTTCATTTTTTGTCACAACACTTTTGAGGGTGATACAAGTACATATATAGGAGCTATCAGGCCTGACCTCGAGTAGATGAAATAAAACTGAGAACTTAACCTGTCCGAGGAACAGATGTGTTATCCCCAACTTCAGTAATTGCATTTGAGCTTGTGCTCTTCCCTTTCAAAAAATTTGAGTACCATGACTAACAGGAAATGTGCCAGGGCCCTTTCAAAAAATTTGAGTACCAGTGTGCAGAAAGCTTAGGATATCTCGTTAGGTTCTTGTCGTCCAAATCGACATAGTGAAGGCCGAAGGATGTTCCGTAGCCATCCAACAACTCAAGACAATCTAAGAACGTCCACGCGAAATATCCCCTCGTGTTCGATCCATTCCTTCATCCATTTCAAGATGATAATAAAAAATCAAGCATGAAAATAAAATTTTGACCTCAGCCGAAATTACAGACACATACCTTATAGCATCAAGCATGCCCCCAATGTAAGCATGCAAATATTCTACTCGTGATTTGTCGTAAAGTGTTCCATTGCGTCGTGTCATCTGGCCTGCCAAACCAATTTAAGCTAAGATTTCTCTACTTTTATACATTTCAATGGCTTGCTAGATGAGGTGAACTATATAGCACTAGACAATATGATAACATGAAAGTTTCTATAATGCATTCTGCCCTTTGAGTTCAATGCTTTATTACTGCGATCACGAGGAGCAGTGAGCTTAAAAGCGGTCTGCTAATTTGATAATGTACCATTTTCGTATAAATGAGTGTGAGCATCTGCAAACATCGAGTGCGTCGTGAGAGAGAAAGAGAGGACAGAGAGAGATACCATTTTCATGGACATAAATAGGTAGATTCTCGTAAACTTGTTTTAGATACTCCAGAATTCCATAAAGACCCCAAGGCATGATAGCATACTGTGCCAAACAAAAGTATTTTCAATATAGAGTCAATCAAACCAAAACCATGAAATTATATTAAGATTTCACCTCATCCATCTGTTCACTGCCCTGATTAACTGCAGAAACCGAAAAAAGAAGGTAAGTTCTTTGGTTTGCAAAGTGAACTTTTCACTGGAGGAACAGCATTATCTGAATGATAGATAGCTTACTGAAGCTGAACTCAAAGATTCAGGAAAATAAACTAGGAGTAGAGACTATTCAATTTGAGGTAATGAAAAACAGTAGTCATACGTATAAGCTTTACTGCCATATCAGCATAAAAATCCCTGTTATTCATTTTGAGGGTGCTGGGGTTGTCCTTGATGTGTACTGTTGTATAGTGGTTCACTCCTATAAAGTCAGCTGATCCCTTGATTTGCTTCGACTCATATTCGGTAAAGGCTGGAAGTCTCTTCCCGACATTTTTCTTTATTATGTCAGGATAGTCTCCATAGACAATGGGATTAACTAACCTGCAGCAAATATTAGACATGGGTAAACCTACCAAGTCTACACGTATGAGAAAGTTAGCTACTTGTCAAACCAAAGGGTCTTCATATATATGGGAAAGAAAAAATGCACAATATTCCCCAACCTAAAGCACTCTTAAAAACTTGGTTTCTAACCTTTAAAACGGACCATTTTTCCCAATTTTCCATTACTGTAGCACAAATAGTCCCCAGCGACAAGAACTGTTCGAATTCTTCATTAAATCGTCATGCAGTCCTCATGGAAACACGTGTCATTTTAAATTTCCAGCACTAGCCGAAGTTGGAAAACAAATCTATCTTCATGTGGGCCAAAAGATGATTCTGCCATTGAGGACTAATTATGCAACTTTAATAGAAGGTTGCAATCAACTTTCTACTGGAGCACTGGGGAACAACTGTGCAGTTTTCCTTATATAGGTAGTAGGTAAACTTAGTAGCTACCTAGCCAAGTTATGCAACTTACCAACCAACATAGAAGTCCTTAGCTCTTTGAGTTGCAATCACATCTTCTGTTGAATTTGTATAAGGAATAAACCATAAAGTATACACGTTCAATCCCAGGAAACCATTTTGAGTGGCCTGCATTAAAACATGTTATATAAGTATAATCAATTATAAAAATTCTACAATGGAAAAATGGAAAAAAAAAAAAAAAACCTTATATTTCTTCTTGTACAGTTTTGCAGCAGCTGAATGTGCCAGCAAGACATTATGTACCACGATATATGGCTCAATTGAGGAGTTGCCCTTCGAACAATTAGTTCCCAATGATGGTGAACAGCGTCCTGGGGCAATGATTCCTTCGTTGTAACCTCCCAGGGCAAATATATTGGCTTCATTAATGGTTGTCCAGTACAAAACCCTGTCACCGAATTCCCTGAAGCACACATCTGCGTACACCACAAAGTCCTTCCTGCAGTCACAAGTGGATAAGTTTCTCTACAACAAATTGTATTAAGTTTCCATGGCATGTAAAACTAGTACAGGATAACGTACACAATCTTGCGACTGAGCCATCCCCCATACTCGTCTTCAAGTGCTTGTGGTAGATCAATATGATTTAATGTAACATGTGGTTGGATTCCTGAACAATTACACAGTTTTTACCATGGAGGCACTATAAGACAGATCCATTCATTTGCTATATTTAAGGGAAAATATATTTCGAAGAAAACGCAATTGTCACCGTGGCTTATAAGTTCGTCAATGACATTATTGTAGTATTGTAGCCCTTTTGGGTTGATAGGTCCTCTTCCATCTGAAGACAGTAGACATCAGTCATCATTTGAGTGAAAATTACGATAACGTGCAGGTTTATTGTATAGCATGATGCAGGTTAACATACTAGGAATAAGCCTTGACCATGATATGGATAATCTGAAGGCCTCCAAATGCATGTCCACCATTAGCCCGATATCTTCCTGAAATTCACAGTATGAATCTGACTTGTAGATTTAGGCAAAACTATTGAGACTTCTAGTTCATAACACAGTTCAAACAAGACAAGATAAAAGACAAGGAAGTAGAAAGAAGACCTTGGATTGGAGCTAGAATTTTCACATGGGGGCGAGAAAATGTTGAAGGGGCAAAATATACATGTATTTTGTATAAATTATATAAAAATTCTATGTAGGTTTAAAGAAAATTACTACAAGCCTCTTTTAATCTCAATATATAGGAAGAGTGCAAATCCTTCATGAACGCTAGATTTGGCTTCACGAGACTACATCCTTCGACCAGACATCTAAAGTAACAATATCCATAGTTAAAGCAGAACTTCATTTGTACCTCACTCAAAGAAGAGAGAGAAAAGTTGTGAAAATTAGGCTTCTCAACTGTTTATGCACCTTGTATTTGTGATATCCGTCACAGGCTACATCTCCAGTGGCTCCATGAGTATGACCTGAAGTTACAGAGTAGGATAGCAAGATATTAACACTTGAGGAGTGAGTCACTTTCGATTACTGGGCTAGAGAAAATTCACTTCACTGCTGTTGAGATTGTATTTTGATTCACAAATATTTAGGAAACTAAACAACATTCTAAGCTTAGAGCAAAGTGACCTTTTTGTTTCCAAACGTAGCGTGTTTGGATTTTCTAGTAAGTCAAGTACATCCTCCGAAATGTGTGAATAATACGTGATAAAAGATAAAGAGCAAATGTGTAAGTATAAACCAGAATGAGCAAAGATGTCCCAAATGCTAGGAGTCCTTCCATCATCGAACGCTGCTCCCTCATACTAATATTCACCAATTGCGTTCGTTCATGCAAAATTTCAGCGATCAGAATTCTGAGAGAATGTGAACAAAAGAAGAAAATGAAGAAATACTAACTTGATAAGCAGAAGTTCCAGAACCAAAAATAAAGTCAGCCGGAAAGTCTGCTCTGGTATAATCGCCGCCGTGCGCGGCCGTCGTCAGCAAAAATAGCAGGGCGAGAAAGGAGCTTGCTTGCAGCAGCATAACGTTATCCAGTTGATTATCGCGTACTGTCTTGTATGTTGTGCAATATATAAATGAATAATTGTAGTGATGGTCCCAATTCTTTCAAGTTTATGCAAATTTTACTCTGATCTTTTTTTTGTTGCAGTATCAACCCAAGCCTTTCTTTTCTAAGCGACTGAAGGATATGCGGACGGTTTATTTCATAAGACTACGGTAATTTCAATTTTCAATTTACCATTTTAAAATTGGTAAAAATAGTTTCTAGATCAACTAATGGTCTTTTGAATGGAAACCATCCATATGTCATTCAATCGCACAGAAATGAAAGGTTTGGAATCTGTAGTGCAACAAATAATAGGATAAGCTAAAATTTCAAAAGATTTCAGGTCGTGGTTGCAATTATCCCTAAATAAATGTAGTTTTTCCATAATTGATTGCAGCCGCCATTTCGTTTTCAAAAACGACGACAAATTCTTCTTATTTCATAATATTTTTTCTGAAAAATGTTGTAATATCATTGTAAAATTGAAATTAAGCCATCGTTTCGTTTATCACCTATTTAATTTGTAAACATGAACATCTCAAATATATGTTTGGTCCACATTTTTGGGAAAAAAATGTATTTTTACCGTTGATGTGACGGGAAATATGTGGTTGAAAAAGAAGGAAAAATTTATTGATGTGATGAAAAATATTATTTTATTGAAAAATGTGTGATTGAAAATGAGTAGAAGAATGAAAATTAAAAAATTAATGTGGTTCAAACAGGGCCATATATATATCTCGATATTTGTTTTGAAATTAATTTTAAAATTGTAGACATAAATTCTTCAATTTAAAATGTTTTGAGGTGTGGACAATTCTATTCTCTATTCGTAAATAGGGACATTCAAGGAAATTAGTGATCATAAATAATCAAGTTAATCAGTTGAATTTACGATTTCAAGTCTTTCATAACATAGAGATGTAAGGTCCATGCTAAACTTGACCATAATTACTAGACTCGACTATAAAGGAATGCGGTTTATGTGAGGAAAAAAAAAACCTAATGCATATATCAAGGGTTTACTCAAACAAGGTGGAGTAATCTTTCTAATAACTCGCAATTACTCTATTTTTTTTTTTAATCAAAAATGCTACTTGCACAAAATTTTTGTACATATGAATTTACAGGTGATGTGATGACAGAATTTAATTGGTTAGTTTAACTTTTTTCTATTTATATAAGACAAGTCCATTTCTACATAAAAGAATTGCAAAGTGTTCTTTCTTCCATTCTTGATTGTGAATGTATTATAAATGAGCACGCAACATCCTCTCTCCGTATATCCAATTCTCACCATACAAATTGTTCTCTTATCTTTCCTTTGCCAGTTAGTGCATTGCACAACATTAGTATGTGGCACAAGGTTATTTCAACCTTTTTGTCGTTGATACGCAGTCCATGTTGAATCAGTAAAGTTTGTCCTTGACTTGGTCGAGGAAGCCCGTTCGTTGAAAAATCCAAATTGGTCAGCTTGACACCTTAACCCAATATCCCATCAATGTTGACTATGAGAAGTGTCATAAAAAATTATTAGCATCATCCAAACCAACCAATCAAGAACATGACATGATGAATTAGGATACATGCCTAAGGCCTAAGTGTCATGGTGGAACTCACCAACCAATCGAATTCCTTCAAATGGACGGTGTCATGTAATCCTAGGTCGGCACACTTGGCTTGACATGACTAGGACATCATGTTTGAGCCCATCAGCTTTTATAAAGGGACTGAAGGGACGAGGGTTGAAAGAGATTGAGGTCCGAACTGAATTTTTTTGTACAATTACTAAATTCAGCAATATAACATTGGTATTCAGAATAAATCGATAAAAGTTGATCAGAAGCATCAATTATTTGTAATAAGGAATGAAACAACCACACGTTAGAACACAAAAAACTAGTTTATATCAAATTACAAAACCTACCAGAGAGATAAATTGGCAACCCCTTTTCATCTAACCAGCAAGTAGTTATGATCTTTTAGGACATATTTGGTATACAGTAGCTCTATAATGGACAAGTTCTAACTTATTTTTTCTAACCTTACCGAACAAGCAATCAAATGAAAAAATCTCAAGCTCCGAGCCACATTATGAACTTCAAGAGATAAGGATGAACATTAATAACCTTTAATCGGTAATCACACATAATTTCTCAGACCAAAACAGTGCAGTTGACTGAATGGATACTCAAGGGACAAGACAGAAAGAAATGAAATATTAAGCATTAAAATAGGGGTTCCCTAAATTAAAATGCAGACAACTGGAATATGATTTTCTTGACTATTGATTCAGATTTCATAAACAATATCTATAGCAATAACATGAAAGAACAAGTAATACCTCAATTTCGCCGCAAATCACATTCATGGAAGTTTTATAGGTGTTCAAAACATCCGGGATAAAATAAACATCAGAAAGTGATTCAAGGTGGTCCAAGATCAAGATTATTCGTTGTTTGCTAAATATAAGAACCAAATATATGTTCTTGAAAGACAAAGAAAAAATTACCCAAGGAAACTCAATTCCAATTTCTATTCTTGCAAAGAAAAAAGGGTACGATCTTACAGATAAACCAAAATCAATGGCACCACAACACAAATTGCACAAGCTAATACTCATTAACATTTTGAGAAGACAGCAAAAATTTATGAAGTGCATCAATTAATCAAAGATATAGAGTAATACAAATGCAATCAATTAGAAAGAAAGATATTCATAAGATATATCCTGTCAATAAATCCTTAAAAACAACTGGTAAAAAAACTAGAACATAATCATCACCATAATTGAGAAAAAAATGTCATGTGTACAATGGCCAATCCGTCCATGCCCCAGATACATGTCCATTCTCGCAAACATAAGCACGAACCACGGGCTCTCCATCGTCATGGTACCCAAAATACCTTCTCAAACAAAAGGAAGAATGCAAATCCCAGGTTTCTTTGGAGGTGCAGAAGGCACAATTCAGATCAATCTTGTTCCTATTCCCATCGTTAATCGTCCTCCAAACCCTTGACTGCTTGAAATTCTTGAAAATCCCCCTAAAGAGCATATAATTCCGCTTCTCCTCAATGTGAACACAACCAGGCCAATTGCAAATGTACAAGCAGTCTCCTTTAAATCTACTCGCAAGCAACTTATTCCCTTGCTCACGGCTCAAATTCCATACGCCAGAAGCCAAATGAGACCTAAGTGACCTACAAATCTTCCTCCTCTTAGGTACAGTAAAATCAGCATCGTGCTCCACTTTCTCCCTATCCCTAATTTCAGTTTGCTCTTTTGACATTTCAGCACGGTCTTGAGATGACGAGTCGGAAGCATTATAAACGGTATCAAAAAATAAATCATCATACAAGGACCATCCACAATCAGACCCAGAAACAGTCAACTCGGAATTACCCCCGCTTGAAGAAGCAATTGTTTCAGATTTTTTAAATGGGAGCACCTTATTTACTCGATAATTCTCATCAGGACCAAGCTCCCGCTCCAGCCCGAAATCGGAGTTCTCAAGAAGCACGCCGGAGTGGAGGAGGCCGGGACAGCAGACGGCGAGCTTGTAAAGGGAGGCCCAGCCACCAGGCGGTGTGGCAGCCGAAGTGGAGATATTGGAAAGTAGATCAGAAACAACGGCAGGAATAGTCTGCAAACATTTGGTTTTGCAACACACAATCTGGACGAGAGATGTGAATTTAGGGGAGACACAAGCTATCCTAGCCCAGTGTCGCGGATCATCCTCAAGCTTGTAAAGTATGTTAAGAATTACATCATCGGATAGCCTCGAAAAAACACTCAGAGACATTTTTTGAAAGATCATAAACTATGAAAATTCCAAAATTTTAAAACCCAGAAAACAAATTACCAAGATTTGACAAGAAAATGACAGAATTCAAAGGGTTTTCACCTTCATTTCAGAGGATATGGGCACGTGAATCGGATTGAAAATTCTACGTATGATTCAGAAAGGTTGATTTAGAGGGACTGAGTGGGGAACTATTTATAGGATGGATACGCATTAATTGTATCAGGGATTCAGGAGAATTCACCGGGTTTCCCGGCCCGACTCGGCCCATCTATTTAAACCTCTTTTTCTTTATTTAAAAAAAGGGAGGGGGGACCCCAACCTTGAGGGCCCACATCGCCCCGTCCCTAGAGCACTGTGGATGAGATAAATCTCGGGATGTGTCTCAACAGGTTAGGGTACAAGAGCTGCCATATTAGTGCCAACAAAGTGTCAAATTTCAAACTTTGTTAAAGGCAGGAATCAAACCCTCGCACTGCGGCTGCCAGCTCAGCTGAAACTATCTCACTTATGTCTTTTGCACCACTGAGCTATGCTCTTTTTCTTTATTGAATACATATATTAGGGTTCGGTTTGTACCTAATCAATAGATGTGATCTCGTCTGCTAAAAATGCAATTAGGGCTTTGCTATAAAATTGAACTTCCGTTCTTTAATAAAAAATGTACACACTTTTCTGTAGACACATGATATACACTATTGTCGACGAAACTCTAGATAAATATTAAAGAATGGTGAAATCAGGGATCTTAGAGATGTCACCTATCTACGTCATTGGTTGTAAAGGCTCACGACATAAAAAAAAAAAATAATAATAATAAAATAAAATAAAATTGAAAATATTCTCTTCGTTCTATTTTCATCTTATTCTTATCGTAAATATATCTTCGATACATAGAAACGAAAAGAATCCAAGTCTAGTAAGTCTTCAATTTAAAAGCAAAACCTATAAGTTTTTTCTTGCCTCTTTCTTGAATTGTCATCCCCGATGAGCAACGCAAGGAAAGTGATCCCATCTTTAACATCAGTGGCGTCTCTTCAAAGAGGTGACCTCATGACGGCAGGTCGACAATCAAAGAGCCAAGGTTTCCTCCGCAAGGTTCGCATGAGGTACTCATATTTTCAGCTCCAAACGAGTTGAAGACACTTATTTTATATTTGCCAGGTCTCTATTATTAGAGGTGAATGGTTTGTCCACAATCACATTCTAGTAGCGATCCAGATTGAACGTGAGTTGTTTATGACATTGACATTGGTGACACTGGGACCCTAAAGTTCCACTTTGGAGATGTTCAAAATGAAATGCGCCACATGTTGTAGAACCATTATAATCACCATCTCTACTCAACATTATGCTATAACACAGAAAATTCATCCACATTGAAATCCCCCGTGTCCCCACTTATCTATTCATTTAACTGATACAAGTCCAATCTAACGTATGATCACGCCAACAAGGGAAGACGAAAAGGAAATTCACGCTACGATTTGCACTAAAAAATTCACGTTGAAAAAGCAGATGAGGCCGACAAAAATATCCAAGGAAAATCTTATGAAATCTTAGTTGAGATACAGCAATTGGTAATTATATTTAAGCCTCTGCAGAAACGGAAATCACGCGTATAATAAAGACAACTCTAATAGTTCATCAAGAATTCTCTCAGTTGATCCATTAACTAGAACATAGGTTTTCAAAGGGCAGCTCCGTAACCCATCCGGAACCAAAAAAGCACCACTCCGCAGATAAATCTTACCTGCGTAAAGCAATTAGAAAATCAGGATTCATCTTGATCAAGGAAAGTTACTCATGATTCAAAAAAAAAAAGGAGAGAGAACCTAGAAAGACTCCTGCTCTGACTCCGGCTTTGGCTCATGCTTCTGCTACGTCTAGAATGTTTCTGTGGACTCTTACTAACACGCTTCTGGTGCTGAAAATTTGACCAATCAAAAAGCCAGGGAGAACATAAAGCATACACTAGGAGAATTACATTAAAACTTTACATTTCAAGGTAATAACTGTGTTACCTATGATCAACAGAAAATTGAGAGAGAAGGGACAGACCAACGGCAAATGCAATAACAGCAAATAAAAAATTGAAATATAACAGCGATAAAACTTACAGACGGTGCAGGGGATCTGGATCTTGACAGAGATCTGCAAAAGTTCCAGAAATAATCCAATTTAATATCCACTAGTGCCTTTTAACAACTTTGATCCAAGAGCCTCAATGCCACTTCCACGTCAGAGTGATCGTGACCAAATGGATAAGAGGAAACTCACGAACATTTAGCACCAAGGGAAAAAGAAAGAAAAGAGAAAGCAGAACCAACACATATACAACTAAGCAAGTGACATAATAATTAAGAAAGAAGCAGAACCTTAACTAAAAAATGTATTTAAAAGACCAATATGCAAGATAAATAAAATAATAATAATAATAATATAAAATAAAAAAAATTGGATATTATGCTGTGGAGCTGCCAGCATTGAAGATAGTTATCCACTGCAAACAGATGGTGTTCCCTCATTCAAACGGCAATTATTTCACAGTCCAGCTTCGCCTCAGCGATCCATGATGTCCTTTGTTCCCCATCTAGCACCCATGGACATATGTGATGCTC
>CAIGRK010383419.1:0-11805 GCA_903798315.1 Fraxinus greggii | reverse complement strand
AAGCACCATATGATGTATCTCTCTTGCTTGTTCAAGGTCTTGAATAACGACAATAAGCAACACTCTTTTAGCACTTAAAACAGTTAATGACTTCAATTTTTATACCTCACATAATGTCAATCATGACGTACAAAGAGAATGCCTAAATAATCTAACCAAATTGTCCAAGAATAGAACCAATCACAAAATCACACTACATTGAGTTCACTAAGTAAGTTCATTTCATGATGAGTGTTCTACATGCTATGTGCTTAAATGTCTTCGTAACAAATCTTTTGGCTTTCGGCTAGGATGCATGTTTAACTAAAAAAAGTTTACTAATTTGCAGTTTCATTTATCCCCATACAGTCTCCATTAAAATATACTTTTTTGAAAAAAAAATATATTTAAAAATAATCATTTTTTGGAGAATATATGCGTAAAAAATAAGAAAATTCTTAAATCTATATGTAATTTATGAGGGAATATATGATTTAAAATAAGGAAAAGTCTTAAGTCTTGACCAATGACATTTTGGGTTTCAACCGACAAAAATACTAAGATAGGTATTACTAAGTTAAAACAAAAGAGAAAAAAAAATGTGGAATGCACTCTCCACGTTAGAGGAGAGAAGTCTCCGTGCAGTGCATGGATAGTGTTCGTGCAGCGCGGAGAATGTATTCCACATTTTTTTTCTTCACACCCTCTATGTGTAGTATTTTTACTTATATTAATATTTGCACAGAGCGGATAATGTATTCCACAATTTTTTTCTTCACACCCTATGTGTGCACTATTTTTACTTAAATTAATATATTAAAATAAGCTGACAAGATGTATGTACTTTGTCTTTAGTTTGTCTTAACCAAGCCATTTACTATTCATTCCTCCATTTTTATGCGTCGTCCGGCCATGCCTTTTCAATCCACCATTTTCACTTCTTCTCGTCCACACACATTTCTCAATCTACTCACACATACATTCCTCAGTCTACTCTCCTCTCTCCTAAAAAACTTGACCCTTAACAATTTTTGAAGTTCAATTTTACTATTAAGTATTAGTCTCATACTAAATTCTGAATTTCTGGTTGAACAATTTTCAAGATTTCGTACGCTTCTTCTAACCAGTAATTTCTCTCTACATTTATTCAATGCAAATATGTATAATGTATTGCTATTTCTTGCTACATTTATTCAATGCAAATATAATGTAATGCTAGGATCGGCCAGTACTCTCTGCATTTGTTCAATCCAAATATGTTTACTAATGTATTGCTTTCTCAATGAGAAATTGCACCCAATATGTTTAATGTATTGCTCTCTGAGATTCGCCAAAATCCAAGCTCCTTAAATCTTTTCCCACCACACTTTTTTCATTTTTATAGTTTTAAAATTCCTGACCAAGTCACAAGTAAGCAGTGGCTGTTGCAAAAACAAATTAGACTACTTAATCTTCTCGATTTTTATATCACTTCTCCTGCACAATATGTAGCGTGGATCCCTGCTTGTTCAAATGCTTCGCTAAAATTTTATAGTACTGATTAACCACATAATTAAATGGAAGATTGTGTTGCAAATGAACCCATAGTTGGTAACAATTGTACATTTAAACACTGAATCTACTTTAAATAATTGGCAGGAATTAGTAAGAAAACCATAATAAAAAGTTTAATTATGTATTTTCTATTCAAGGATATATGTGGCTTCATTATCTTTAATTCCATGTATATGTTTACTAACTTACATAATTCAGTTTACAATTTAACATTAAATAATTGGTAAGAATCAGCAAGAAAATGAAAGGCAAACATACCTCAAGGTGATAATGAAAAGTTAGATTCTGCATTTTCTGTTCAAGGATATATGCGGCCTCATTATACTTATCTTTAATTCCATATGTATCTTTACTAACTTACATAGTTGAATTTAATAGTGGATACACAGAGACAAAAAAAAAAGCATGAGGCACTATAAGCTTGCATGTCAAAATCCAAAAAAATTCATCTCAAACTACCACCAAATGTATGTTTTTGCGGAGTGAAAGGCTGCCACAACGTTTAAGAAACAAGAACAATATACTTTAGATTGAGATTTTGGATAATGAAAAGATTATGACATCAGTAAAGTAGTATAGAAAGCACACTTTACCTAGGACAAAACTTATGACGTCGACTTGAAAATTGAGATGTTAAAAGAAAAAAATGTTGAGTATTCTATGGAAAGGGCATTAATAGTCTCTCTGAGAATCCTCCTGACTTAGAATTGAGATTAATAGTATTTCCAGAACATTTTACCTTATTTTGAAATATAAGTTAATTTATTTACTTTCTTAAATTTATGTAAAGCATACCCTCAAACTCTAAAGTCAGATACATTTGTATTGTTAATTATTTGACGGGATGGGAAGACAATGTTGGATCCCTACATCTGCACAATTTGATATTCTTCAATGCATATTTGATGGAAGGAATAAAAGTCCAATCAATGCAAAAATTGTACAAATAGTCTCTCGAATATCGTTGCATACTCATATCTCTAAAAAAAATGTTCCTGATTGGTTTAGTAACAGGTGTGCTCAATAAAAAAGAAAGCAGGTTTGTACACAAGCAGAGAATGTTCAACTGAAAAATCTAAGGTATGGATGCAAACTGATCGACGTGCACGGAGCTTCAGATTAAGAGGTCTATCTTTATTAATAAATTAAGCTCGACTTACCGTCTTGCACTTTAAAACTGTGTTGATACATTTTTTCCCTTGTACTATCATTTTGATTGAATTTTTTCAGATCAATATTGTGCTGAACAAAGTGCAGTGATTGTGGAAGAAAATTGTTCGTCAGACGTTTGCGAAGATGCCAACATGCATAAAAAGATTATGGGTATGATCTTGCATATCACATGTTACTTTTGTTACCTTCTCATTCTATCTCGTTCTATGTCAAATATTGTTTTATCATCTACTGTACATTTGTCTACGAATGTCATTGCTCTTATCTTCAGTTTATTACCTATAGTTCTATGTATATTTATTAATTTTGTTCGTTAATTTATTTATTTTATCCTTTTTTGCAGTTGATGAAGTTTCTACAAGTACTAGTGAGTAATCACAGGAAAGACTATGTGGTCCTCAGCTTAGTTCAGGTCCATTCTCATTATGAAATTCTATGATTTTCACTTATATTCTCCTTTATTTTATGCATGTTTTGCTTATATACAATATTTTTCCTAGTACTTGAATTGTTTACAAAATCAACCTTTTTAAAAAATGCTACTTTTCACCGGCATATCATTGCCATTGCCATTACCTGCGTGGTATTCATATTTATCTTACGTTATTTATAAGGATGCCTTTTCTCTTACAATCTTTTTTAAATTATTTTTTTCCTTCTTCCTGTTAGGTTATGATATGGATTTATCTATTCATGAAAACCGTGTTATTGAGAATCCACATGAAAATAATTGTGTGTGATATGAATGTGTATCAAATGTTCATATTACTGGTGAATGTATTGAAAGAATTCATACAGAAAGTATTCCTGTTGAACCTTATGTCTTGCTATCTTGTATAATTTATACACATTGTGGTGCAAAAAAATTCTATAGAGAAACCAAGGGCTTTTGTTGTTGTGATGGGAGAGTGAAATTACAATACATAATATGCCTCATGAACTATATGAATTATTTACTTCTAAATCAGAAGAGGCTCTCGCTTTTAAAAATGTTTTTCGTAGTTACAACAATCATTTTGCTTTCACTTCATTTGGTGTTAAATATGATAAAGAGTTCTATAAAAACAATAAAGGTATCTATACTTTTAGAGTTCAAGGACAAATGTACCATTTCATAAACCCACTTGTACCGGTTGACGGGAATCCTACATATTTACAGTTATACTTCTACGATATTGAAAATGAAATTTTGTAATAGACTCAACAGTTCAGACAAGTTTTGTGAATTGACTTTAAGAAAGTTGATAGATATTTTTTTAAAAATCCATATTTTAACTTCTTTCGATCATTAAGTAAAGTTACTAATTTAAAATCATGTTGTATTTTACTGAGGTGTGATCCAAGTCTCGATCAAAGAATATATAACATGCCAACATCAGAACAGGTGGCTATAGTTTGGGTTGATGAAGAGCCGTTTACAAATATTCGACCTCGAGATTTATTAATTTATGGACATTTCGATAATACATATAAAGTTCAATACTATTATGGTTGTTATAATCCACTTCAATATCCATTACTTTTCCCATATGGAGAACCTGGATGACATGAAGGTATTGAGATGGTAAATGTCAATGCTTCACAAGTTTGAGTCCCTCAAAATTTAGTAGACGTTAATAACGTGATTCAACTAATCAACTTTTGGAAATAGAAGATCATGGTAAACTTTATGAATTATAGTTAAATATAGTGATTTATTCCTTAGTAAATAAATGTATTTATCTTGGAAATAGTTTTTCTTGATTTTTTGTTGTTTTTTATTTTTTGTAGTTTTAAATGCCCACGAAACGAATAACTGTATCATGTCGGGAGTATTACTGTTACAAAACTCAAATCAGGTCTGTAGACAACTCTATGCTTTTACATTTGGCAGACTTTTACAATAATATGTAGTGGACATGTATATTAAAATTGAAACGACAATATTAGACTTTTTTTTTTTGCAATAATCAAAAGGTTATTAGAGCTAAATTTTATCAGGGAATTGTAGATAATATACAAAATGGTGAGAACAGAGGTTATAAAATTGACAAATAAATAGTTTTACCTATTGGATTTATTGGGGGTCCTAGAAATATGACTAAAAGTATATGGATGCAATGTCTTAAGTTCAAAGATACGGAAAATCTGATGTCTTTTTTACAATGACATGTAATCCAAATTGGCCTGAAATAAAACATGAATTAAAACACAATGATGAAATACAAAATAGGCCAGATTTGTTAGTATACATTTTCATGCCAAGCTTGATGAACTGAAAATGGATTTGATTAAGAGAGAATTGTTAGGTCATATAGTTGCATATGTTTATGTGATTGAATTCCAAAAAAAAGGATTACCTCATGCTCATTTTCTCCTAATATTTAAACAAAGTTTTAAGATTAGAAACCCTTCACAAATTGATGAATTTGTCTCGTGTGAAATACCAGACCGAAATAAATATCCTCAGTTACATGCTGCTGTTGTAAAACATATGATGCACGGTCCTTGTGGGCATTTGAATCCTAACAATGTTTGCATTGAGAACAATCATGCATGTAAAAATAAATACCCAAAAGAATACATTCAACATACTTTGTTAGGTAATGATTCATACCCACTGTATAAGCATCGCAATGATGGTGTAAGTGTTAAAGTAAGAGTTAGATAATAGATTGGTTGTAACATATAATCCTTACATTTTAGCTAAATATGATTGCCACATTAATGTATAGATATGCTCTTCTGTTAAAGCTATTAAATATTTATACAAGTACTTATATAAGGGGCGTGATCGAAATTATTTTACTCTGAATAAAGAAACAAATGAGCACTTTATTGAAGAGATTACAAATTACCAACCGGCTAGATGGATATCTTCACCTGAAGCTATGTGGAGGATATTTAGTTTCGATTTATTTGATATGTCTCCTGCAGTAGTTTCTTTACTCTTACATACTAAGGATGCTCAGTTAGTTACATATAGTGAGACTGATGATTTATCAAAAGTGACAAATAAATACTTTGTTCACCGAATAATGTTAACTGAATTCTTTAAAATGAATATGTCAAATCAAAAAGCAAGGAATTTACCGTGCAAAGAATTTCCTACATATTTTGTATGGAATGCACCCATGCAAAATTGGAGTCCTCGAAAATAGAAAAATGTAATTGGTAGAATAGTCGCTGTTAATCCATCTGAGGGTGAGAGATATTTTTTACGAGTGTTACTAAATCATATTAAATGGCCAAAATCTTTTGAAGATTTGAGAACAATTAATGGTGTTGTTCTGTCTACTTATCGTGAAACAACACTTTTACATGTTCTTCTTAGTGGAAATAAATATTCTGAAATGTGTTTAATTGAAGCGATAGCTTATCAAATGCCCATAATATTGTGTCGACTCTTTTCCAATGTGTTGACTTTATATAGCTCTACAAGTCCAAGAACTTGGTAGGACAAATTTAAGGGCTATATGATAGAAGATTGTTTACATAAAGGTCTAACACAACATGATGTTGGGATGAAAGCTTTGCATTGTATAAGTTCTTTCTTAGAGAATGTTGGTAAAAGTATAAATGATTACTGCTTGGTAGATTTTGATTTTACTGTCAACGATGATGACATGTTTGAAACCATGATTGTGGAAGAAACTACGAATATTAATGTTGGGTTAGACATGCATTGTACTAAGCGTTTAAATAAAGAGCAACAAAGTGCTTATGATATTATTCTAGATTGTGTTTTAAATGATAAGAATGGAATGTTTTTTATTGATGGTCCAGGAGCTAGCGGGAAAACATATTTATACAAAGCAATACTTGCTGCTGTACAATCTCGAAATCTTATTGCATTAGCAACTGCATCATCAGGTGTAACTGCATCTTTATTACCAGCTGGTTGAACAAGACATTCACGATTCAAAATTTCGCTTGAAATAAGTTCAGATATGTGATGTTCCGTAAGTAAACAATATGCACTTAGTAAACTTTTATCAGTGAATAAGCTAATTGTATGGGATGAAGCACCAATGGTTCATAAATGTGCTTTTGAAGTTTTAGATAAATTGTTAAGAGATATTACTGAATGTCAATTATCATTCGGTGGAAAAGTCATTGTGTATGGAGAAGATTTTCGCCAAGTTTTACCAATTGTGCAAAGAGGAACAAAAGACGATATAATGAAGGCAAGTTTAGTTTTTTCACATTTATGGCATTCTTTTACACACCTATCATTGCTTCAAAATATGAGAGCTAAATTAGATCATTTCTTTTGCTAATATTTACTGAGCATTGGGAACGGAACTGAGAAAGAACATTCATGCTAAATGATTAATCTGCCTCAAGATATCATTATCAATTTTGAAGACGACTTAAAATCATTGGGATAATTAATTAACATTGTGTTTCCCAATTTCCAGATATATGGTGACAACTTAAATATTTTGATGAATAGAATTATTTTCACCCCAAAAAATGAATATTAGATTTCATAAATAATATGCTACTTAAAGACATTCCAGGAGAGAAATTTACGTATTTTAGTTTTGATGAAGTCATTGATAAAAGTGAAGGATTCATTTATGAAGATTTTTTAAATAGTCTAGCTCCAAATGGTATCCCTCCACATGAACTTGTGCTGAAAAAAATGTCGAATTATGTTGCTTAGAAATATTAATTCTTCAGAAGGTTTATGCAACGGGACTAGACTTATTTGTCTTGACTTTAAACAAAATGTCATCTTAGCTGAAATTGGAACAGGAGAACTTCATGGAAAACAAGTGTTTTTACCTAGGATTCCATTCATTCCACTTGAAAGCGATAAACAGTCAGTACCATTTAAAAGAACCCAGTTTCCAGTGCGTCCATATTTTGCTATGACTATTAACAAAGTTCAAGGTCAAACTCTAGATTTTGTTAGCTTATAACTTCCTAAACCTGTATTCTCACATGGTCAATTATATTTTGCATTGTCGAGAGCTCGAACAAGAGGAAATATAAAAGTTTTTATTAAACCTTCTGTCAAACAAAAATCGCATACTTGTTGCACCAAAAATATTGTTTATCATGAAATATTGGATTTAATACGTAGTAATTAACCATTTAAGCATTGCTTATACTATTTTGGCTCAATAGTTAAAAATGCACAATATAGCTTGTTATAGTTAGAATTCTGTTATGTTTTTTTAGATTCATCATTAAGTTATTAAATTGAAGTTTTAAGCATATGGAATTAATAGAAGAATCTTATATGCTACATTCCTTCTACACTAAAATTGATAGATTATTTCAATATAAGTAATGGTGTCAAATTAGCTTGTTCTATTTTATCTTTTACTTTGCAACATTGTCAGTGATGTATGATTGATACTATCATGATAATTTTTAGTGAAAGCAAATTTTGTGAGCAATGCTTATCTCTTCCTTGTTATAAATCACATGCTATAGGCATTTTTTTTAATTTTTTGTTATTTCTTATGTATATCCAATTTTTCACATTTGAATTATGAATATGATTTGGCAATATATGCTAATTTACTCCACATCTTTGCAAAAAACCATTTCATATGATGTTTCCCTTGTATATTCAGTCCTGGCTAAGTATAATGTCTACATTTTGGGGATGCTAGCGACATACATTCTTTAGGTGGTTTTCGTATCTTCACCAAGCATGTTGACAGATTAAAAATGAGTATACAATTATTATGTTGTCTTTGTGTCTTTTCATTAGCTTGATGATACCACAAGCCAATTTATGGATGGGAAAAATTAGCGTCCATTTTTTTGGGTGTTTTATTGGCAAAGTTGTCGGCATTCATTCGTCCTTTCTGTTACCACTCTTGAGTTCAAACTTGTCAGCATGTTCAACTGTAATGTAAGGTTTCTTTAATCTACTTTCACAGTTTTTTGTTTTCTACTCTTAGCCTTCTTCCGTTCCTACTCATGAATTGAAAACAAGCATCTGTACTATTAACAGACATATTCGTAAATCACATAAGTATATTGTTAGAGAGTGTTTCTTTTGCTCCTTAATCTGGATTATTAGTTGTTTATACTTTTTGATTTCAGAATGTTATGATGAAGATATATGGTGTCATAGTACCATGATGCTACCATTGTTGGTCATGAGAGTCACTTCACTCCTAACATTTAGGTTCAAATTTAATTTTGCTCAAGTGTCATGATAAAAGATACATTTTGATGAATTGAACTTATTATATAATTAGTTGTCTCAATATGTACGGTGGAGAGATTGAAGACACTTCTAATACTATCTTTCTATGCATTTCGTAATGGTACAATATGGTGTAGTCTTGGTTTAGTCTCTTCAGTAACTTTCCCTTCATAAATGTTGTTGAATTTTCTCCTACCATTGTGAGCATGGAAGCATAGTTCGTAAGCATGCTTAGTTCGGGTTTTCATATAGCTCCACTTCCCCTTCCATGATTGAAAGTAGTGTATTTTTAAATTTCTAAACCCAATTGCCACCCAAAAAGTTCAGATTCAGGTTTCTCTCCGCGCAGAGACGGTATCTGTGTGCGCTTTCTTCGCGCAGTGCTAAGAATGCATGGAAAAGGTCTCCCCCACTGCGTGGAGATGGCAATACAGAAATCCTTGCATTTTTTCCTCGTGTTTTAGATTACTATCTCTCTGTAACAACAATTTTTGCTCCGCTTTTGATATTCCTTTCTTTGTGGTTTTCCAATAATATATTCATTTTTATAACTTACCAATTTCATATAATCAATTTATGTCAACAATCTAGCTTTATAATTTAGTCATATTTCAACAGTGAACTGATTTGCTTGCCATACCTATCTGATACCTACACTATACGTAACGTATAATAATCAAATACAAAAGTACCTTTAGAAGAGATGTAATCATATTTATTTACGTGTATGGCTTAATTTTCACTCAATAATAATCCTTAATTTATGATCATTCTTGTACTTGATGAAGTTTCAACACTGAACTGATTTACTTGCCCATATCTTGATGAAACTTCAACATTGAACTAATTTGCTTGCCCATACCTTATAATTGGAGCACTAATTTTTTACGAATAAATTATGTGTACTGATATATTTTAAACTTTGACAATTTACTATACACTTCCTATACACAAATACTACACTTGTTTATAAAAGGACTTCATCCCAATTTTTCAATACAAAAAATGCAAACACTCACTTCAACAGCTTTTCAAAAAACGAAAGTCACCCAAGTACAAAATCGGAAAACTTCCATTCCCAACAATACGACCCTAGAATGGAAGAACAATACCAACTAATACCAGAAATTGTTCCAAACAATCAAAAGTGGAGAGCTAAGGTAATTGTGGTAGAAAAACAATCACCAAAACCTTCAAAGCAAGCCAATGGAAGGTACCAACATTTGATGTTAATGGATATTTAGGTAACTCTTATTCATTATACATATAGGTTTTAGATTTAGTTATTATCTATTGTCTTTATTTTCAAACTCTTCAGGCTTCTCATAGTATTCATACATTTTCTGTATACATATACTGATATCTATGAAATTCATTTTCCAGGGTAATACTTCCAGTCTAGCTTATATGATTCCAATATCATTGCTTTTGAGGACCAGCTTCTTCTGGGAAAAACTTATACAATTTCAAAAGCTTATATGAAGAACAATATGGCGAACTACAAATATTCAATAGGACCTCTTCAATGGACAATAAGGGAGAAACTCGTGTTGGAGAAGTAGATGAAGATAACCTGGAATTTGTTTTTTCAAACTATCATCTAACACTCTTTCACAAGCTTGAATGGTACATGGATGCAGATATTGACATTTCATGTACTTCAAACAAAATTATATACTAATCCTACAAAAATACAAATATGTAGTTACCTTAATTAAGTTTAGAAAAGTCTAGAAAAATAAAGAGATGTGATAAATCCTATTAAATTTTTCCAGATATACTTATAGTTGTAATTGATATGACGTCTAAGCGTCAGATTCAATCAAAAGATGGCAACTAAACATGGGTACAAGATGTCATACTTCTTGACAAGAATCTCAGAACAACGATGCTAACACTTTGGGATTCATTTGTTGATAGAGAATGTGTACTACTAGCAGACAACATTGAGAAAAAACCAGCCATCTTTGCAACACATCTCAAAGTCACATCCTTCTTTGGTATGTTCTACTTCTTTGGTGTGTTCTAATTGGTACGTTCTATTTGGTATAATATGTTCTATTGTATTATTACAACTCTTCACCATTATGTAACTACCTTTTTTCCATAATGATATGTTATTATGTTTGAAACTGTCTACAAAAGTTTGTAACACTTTCTTCATAAATACACATTTCAATGTAGTAAAACAAATGGCAGAATGATATGTAAAAGTTGCTATATTTTATTGTCATTTTTTCCCTATTCCCTACATCTCTATCCACATAGCATTGCTACAATTACTAATTATGTAGCACCTTATTCTCTAAGGGTGAAAGAAAATTCCATGAAAATCGATGATTTCGTGTTGAAAAAACCATACATGGACAAAAGCCCCATGACTCTTTCTCCACCTATGCATAGTAAATTCACTCCCATTCAGAATCCTCAGGGATGCATCTTAGCGGTAATGTTGCACATTACATAACTATAACTATTCAAGCAGCTTGTATTTTTAATAGTTTCCTATTTTTATTCTTTTCCCAACATACGTACATATGTAAGAAGATAAACCCAGTCATACCCTTCATTTCTCCTCATAATTTGTGTAAATATCATAACAGCCAAAGTCTTATTGGGTAAATGGCACAACAACCACAAACAACATCGATAACAAATCTTGGTACATGGCTTGCAATAATTGCTATCGAATATCAAGTGTTGATTTTGGAGAAACATATCTTTGTATTTTTTTGCTAAAATTCGAATTCTAAAGCTGTTCTCGGTACTAGCTACTAATCATTCTTCATATTTTCCTTCATGTATATTTTTTTCTGATCTCTTCATTTTTTCCTCGTGTCTTTATTTACTAATACTCATATGTTATTCATCTTAGGGCTAGAGCATATGTCCAGCTCTCAGATGTGACATGTTCGCTTAATGCAAGTGCGATTGGTGAACCAGCT
>CAIGRK010383318.1:0-14508 GCA_903798315.1 Fraxinus greggii | reverse complement strand
TGTTATCTGACAACTCAACATCTGACCCGGACCCTCCTGCATCAATAACTCAAAATGAATTTCGAAATACGTCCCATGTTTCTTTTGCATTTGCAATGGAAGTGATCTTTTTAAAATTTCCTTCATCCAGTGTTTGATATATCAGATATGGCCTTCTAATCGTTCTTCCTTGCTTCCTTGAGTGCTGCCTTTTGAGTTGCACTCAATGCGTCTTCATCAGCCTTAGAGGCAGGTATTGTGTAACCTTTCTCCACCATTTCCCATAGGCCTTGAGATGCTAAGAGCACCTTCATTGTATGCTCCAATTCTCATAATTTTCATTTATCAGAGGCCATATCGAACTGGAAACATAGACTGTCACACTATTTTTTTCTGGACTATGTGGGACACTAACAAGCTCTCATACCAATGATGGGAAGAAGTAATAAAATTTCACTTTTTCACTCAAATAAACAAACTTTCATTTATCTCACAATATATAACTCATACTCTAAGTGTTATACCCTAGGTTCAATCGGCTTTGAATATAAATACTTTTAATATATAATCGATGGATTCTATTTATGACAGATTTATTATTTAATTGAATTAATATTCAATTAAATTAAGTAACATAATTCATAGATTCAAGTTTTAGTAATTTGTTAATTACAAAGAGTTTTAATTGTGAAATAAAAATTACATATGATTGAATCTTAAATCATCTGTGGTCGTCAGTAATAACGAGATATGGATATACCATCACGTGTGACATTTCTTACTTGTAAAATAAGTAACTAATCTCACAAGTTAAAGTGTGGTGACACTTAAATGAACACGTAAATGATTGGAGACCCGTTAGAGAGATTCCATATGGATAATTGAATCAGTAGTTAATCTCTAACGTTCAATAGTGGAATTGTTCCTTTGACTTGAGGTCATCATAGTACCTTATACATGGATAACCATACTTTGTTGATATTGGATGTTGTTCTACCAATAGTCGCTAATACGACATCGTTCGAGTATGTCAGGAATCATATGAATGTTGTGAATNTCCATATGGATAATTGAATCAGTAGTTAATCTCTAACGTTCAATAGTGGAATTGTTCCTTTGACTTGAGGTCATCATAGTACCTTATACATGGATAACCATACTTTGTTGATATTGGATGTTGTTCTACCAATAGTCGCTAATACGACATCGTTCGAGTATGTCAGGAATCATATGAATGTTGTGAATAATCAATAGATGATTGGTCAATTGTAGACAGTAAGAGATTATGATATATATATTTTTTGGTTAAGTTGATAATGAATCGCTGGCCAATGTGTACTCATAAGTCAAAAAGAGCTTTTGACTTATATTGGCTTCCACATATTTCTTGTATTCATATAATTTTCGGGTAATGTCTTTTCATTATTCTTCTTGTATTAATATTAGAAATATGTTAGGCTAAATTTACTTTGTGTTGGGATGAGGGTAAACCTTATTATTATTATTATTATTAATTTAAAGATCAAGAAGTTTAGTTTATTGGTATTCTTTATTATCTTGTATGCTTTGTTGCACCATTTAGTTGTTCGGCCATTAATTAAAAAATTAGTTATTTGTTATATTTATCGAAGGTTTTTAATAAGTTAGAACTTTTTAAGATAAACACGCGGACAATAGATGTTATGAGTAATATATATGGCGTTAGATAAACCTTGTAATTGAATGCCTTACTTTGCATATAAATTCGAAATATGAATGTGATCAAGTCATGTTTATGTATATTTAACTTACCTCTGGAGAGATAATTAAATAAAAGTAGATTCGATTGTCAAAAATACTAAATTATATATGTCGAAGATTGGAAATAGGATAATAATAGATGGATTCAAAATTCCAACACCTAATTCCCATATTTAAGTAGAACAACCTTAGATAATTAGTAGATAATTTATATATAATCAAAACAAATTTCATTTTTTTTTAATGTTACATTCGAATTTGATAACGGACTAATAGAATTTAATTTAAAATTTATTACTTGTGGGACGATACTCTTTCTCACTATATTATTACTTGTTAAAAATCTAGTACGTTTGCGAAGTTCGCAGGAACACTTATGATGCATAAGCAAAGGATATATACTTGAAATATAAATATAAATAATAAATATAAAACATTTTCGAAAGAAGAACAAAATTTAAAAAGAAAAAGAGCGTGAGACAACCACAAAACTGTGTTTTTCAAGAAGAAAATAAAATATATAAATTTAATATTTCAAAACTATGAACTATATACACGTGACATGTTGCATCAAAACGTTATTTCATAGAAAGTCCTAGTGTAGTGTAGGTATAGACCATATTCTTTTATTTTTTAGTTTTTAAAATGTAAATTAAAATAATAATTGACTGTTATTTCTATTTTATTATATATATATTTATATGAAACAAGGAAAATAGGCATATTAATCCATATTCTATTTAGAAGGAAATCTAACATCATTTTTATGTCTTGTTGATGTGATTTCAAATTGATAACTAAATCTCACTTTGTCTGTAATTAGTCGTAAATTTCGAAAATTGGTTTCAAATGATCCTTCTGGTAAGTGTCTCGGTATAAAAATGTTGTTGAATAACCCAACTCCTTTGATACAAGTTTATGTGATAATCTTTATAATGTTTACTAAAAAAAAAAAAAAAAACGGGGGGGATTGATTACTAACATTTTTGAAAGTTGAGACAAATTAGAAACAAATAGAAATTTAATGACTAATTTGAAATACATATAACATACTGAATTTTTGACACCATATTTGTTTTCACCCCATCATAAACCCTCTCGAATGAAGTGTTAAATTTTTTTTTCCCTACTTAAATGATTATCTATCCATTATCTTCCCAAAATTAAGAAGTACCACACGCTACATCAAAACTTGTCTAATATACTATATCAATAATCTCCCCTCAGATGGCTACAACTTATTCGAGAGCTAATCACAAATATTTTCGAGTCATATTTATTTCTGAGTGTCATCACTTTCGTGCATAGCTAAGTTTGAAGCATACCGTCAATAGAATTGACGATTCATCTTGTGTATCACATTCGTATAATTAAGTTTGGATCATGACTCTAAAACCACTTTAAAATAAAAAAAATAAAAAATTAATGCATAGCGAAGAGTGATTCCATTTCCTTATAGTTTGTTGACACTTTTTGAACACGTTAGAGAAAAGGTAAAATATTACTATCAGTCACAATCTATCTGGCATCCCATATATCTCCTTGATCATAGGCCCACTTATTTTCTTGTCTAATCTCCACTGTCTTCAAATATTTAAATGAATTGCCTCCATTCTCATCTTTATCACTAGATTAATCCTTTATCAAAACACATGTTTTTTCGGTTTTTGTTCATAAACTTTTTTAATAAAATAATATTACATCCCCCATTCAGCCTATCATGTATAAAAATGGGGGCTGAAACAGGTATATTACTTACTCATTCTTAATCAATAGAAATTAAAAATTAAAATTGAAAATTGCACGTTAGATCATTTTTCGCAGAAACTTCCTCCTCCATCTTGCTGCCGGCCCCATAAAAATAATTCCAATCTATTATCCCACCTCAAGACAGAGACTTATCTCCAAATCTGTTGAAACGAACTTCCTCTATACTTTTCCACTAACATCTGTTCGTACATGTATATCTAGTTTTTATCTTAAGAAAATATTTCGGTAATTTGGTGGGTTCAAATTTTGGATCAGTTAAAAGTGAGAATATTTATTGACATCAGAAAGGTAGAACTTTCAATATATTAACTGCTTCTCTTTTTTGTTGTTTTTTTGGGTCCTCTGAGTTCTGTTTTAAAGAATCTTTGATCTGGGTTTCTGGCTATTTGCTTGCATATTATGCTTCTTTAATAGCAGTTATGAAATGTTGGTTTTCAGGTTTGGTATGAATTTTATATAGTTTTAGTTGTTTTTTCGAATTGATCTGGGACATTTTCTTGTTATGCATTTTCATTTCTTTATTAACTATGTTGGACTTGATTGGGAAAGACATTCGCATTTTTCATCACCATCAATTTTTACATTATGTTCATTTTTCAAATCTTAATGCTAGTAAAGTTTCGATTAGTTCTAGTTTGAATCTTAGCGTTCCTGTTTTCCCTTGGGGGCTTTATGCACTTTTAAGATCATAAATTAGTTTTATGGTTGAATCTTTGTTGTCTGATGTGCTGATTTCAAACTTCCTTTACAGTTGCAGTGATACTCTAATCTTTATGGTCAAGCATTGTATGTCATTACATTGAGGTGAGTGGATCTATTTATCTGCATAAAAAATTAGATGAAATTGTATATAAATGTCTAGTGCTACTTCCATTTAACAGGGAAATTGCTTGGGTTATTTGATATGGGATCCATCGAGGAGAACGTCGACCTTGAATCTGATGAGGAGATACCACTTAACTCAACTCAGCCAACAAACAAAAGGAATTCTTTCAATTTTGAGGCAAACCATGTTATTTCACCCTTGAAAGTTTCCTCTTCATCTGTCTTTGGAAAGATGCAGCGGATCAATCTGCTTAGGAGTATTTATTTTGTTTTATTCAAAGCAAAGATAAACGTTTTGCTTCCATTTGGGCCCATTGCAATAATGCTGCACTATCTTAGCAAGAAAAACGTAAGACCTATAAAATTCCCCTAGTAATTTTATCTCTGTCCAATTAATTAGGAAAAGGGTTATGCTGATTTTTTTTTTTTTTTGATAAATTCCCTCTTAACATCAGTATGTGTAACTTTCGGACATTCTATGTTTTAGGGGTTTGTCTTCTTCTTCAGCTTAGTGGGCATTACGCCCTTGGCAGAGCGTCTGGGTTATGTGACTGAGTAAGTTTTCTGAAGTAGAACTTAGGCTTTTGCATGACATTTTTCATCTTCTTCTTTCTTTGAAATGAACTAATATTCCTGTTCACACAATTCTGTTGCAGACAGCTTGCATTCTATACGGGACCTACAGGTAGTGTTATCGACATTTATTTTCATTATTCCTTTAAAGTTTTTAGTTAATTTACCTTCGAAGTAGCTCATTCTCAAAGTCTCCTGGTTAGACCATGAACTGTTTTTGATGTTGCTATAATATCACGAGGGAAATGATGCTTGAAGGAACTAATGCTTTATATGTACATGAGTTTCTCTATGAACTGCCACCCAATGGATTTTCAAACTTTAGACTGAAATGCATTTGGGAGGGTTCCTTGCAAACTGTATTTTGGGAATATTCAACCAGTGCGAGGAGGCGTTGACCTTCTTCTTCCAACTACAGGAGGGCTCATTGCAAGCATAATGGCTGGAAAATTTATTGCTTATCTGGGGAAAGAAAAAGGTTGTACGAAAATTTGAAAAGTATTTTAACGGTGAAGATTAGTACTGGTATAGAATTCACATTGTGGAATTCTTTCAAAGCTAAGCAACCTACTTATATTGTCATTATTGTTAGTGGAGGCAGGATTGAGAAAATCACAATATAGTTATTAATGCTTGAAAGTTTTATCAATGAGGAGTTCACATAAGTGTTGATTTCAGAGGGTATTTTTGAAGGATGGTATTGGTATGTTAACCAAGTATATATATTGCTGCTCTGGCAACTTGAAATGCTCCATTACAGAACTAGTGGAAGAAAGCTTCAGGTGGATGTAACAATTTACACTTTTAAAGAACTTTTGAAACAAAAGCTGCATTGTATTTTTCTCTCATAAATCTTTTTGATCAGCAGCTTCCATTAATCGCTCGATTTTGGCGATAGTTTTATAGAGGCGATAAATCTGTTTCAGTTTGTGGTGCTTGGATGAAGGTTCTGATGAGGATTCTACTTGACTGGTGCACGCAGTCACACTGTCGGATCCAGGACTCAAATAGTAAAAAAGTTTTCTGTATCCCTTGTTCATATAAAGGGGAGTTCCACATGACGGAAAGCTTGGAGGATATTCGAAAAGCCTTATTGTTCCAAGGATTTCTGCAGAAGTTCCGGTAGATGCGAAATTGAAGATGCGTTGCAAGTTGTATACTTATACCCCTGAATTGCGGTCACAAATTCAGTGTAGACAATGTTGTTTCGGGGAAGGGTTGGGGACCCAGCCCCCCGTCCCCTCGCTCTCGGTGGCTAAATGGTGGAATAGAGGTCATGGTTTGTAAAATAGAACTGTAACCTGGTTCTATCCTGCTTCTTTTGCCTCCGATTATTGTGTAGTTGGTATTGATTAATTTTATCCTACGATGGCAGATTATGTGAAGTTCACTAAAGAACAATTTTTACTAAGCCTCTGTTTGATGTCCATTAAGGGCGTGTTCAGTAGGAATTAAAAGCCAATTAAAATTAAAAATATGGCCGTTATTGGGTCCCACTCGTCTAATAAAAGTCAACAATAACGGCTAGTTTTTCAATTTTAATCCGATTTTAATCTCTACCGAACACGCCCTAAATATTCAAAGTATACTAGTAAANCATGGTTTGTAAAATAGAACTGTAACCTGGTTCTATCCTGCTTCTTTTGCCTCCGATTATTGTGTAGTTGGTATTGATTAATTTTATCCTACGATGGCAGATTATGTGAAGTTCACTAAAGAACAATTTTTACTAAGCCTCTGTTTGATGTCCATTAAGGGCGTGTTCAGTAGGAATTAAAAGCCAATTAAAATTAAAAATATGACCGTTATTGGGTCCCACTCGTCTAATAAAAGTCAACAATAACGGCTAATTTTTCAATTTTAATCCGATTTTAATCTCTACCGAACACGCACTAAAAAGAGTTTTTTGGGGGAAAATGAGTTTTGGAATAGTGTTTTTTTTAAGAATGCGCTGTTAAAAAATAGGGAAAAGTTTTAAATTTACGTACAAAATATTTTATTGTAAGAATGTGATTTAAAATAAATTTTAGAAAAAAATGAGTTTTTGGAGAATGGTAGACAAACATGGGCTAAGCAAGGAAACAGATAAGGAGAGATTGTCACCTTTCTTTTCTTATTGAATCAATTTGACCCACTTGACATAGGGCAGATGAAAAAATGAGATTGTCAAAAGTCTCTGCTGAGATATCGTTCTAAGAGATACCAAATGATTCGTTTTGAAGGAGATAAAAGGGATGTTGGGAGATTGTCCTGTTAGTTATGCTAGATTATTTCAATTGCATATTGGGGCTGCATTTGTCTCTTATTTGCCAAATTTAATGCAGTTTGACTGGGAAATATCATTTCAGCAGGAGTTGGAAACATTAATATTTGATGTATGCTTAGAAATCAACTCGTGTCAGATCTTTCTATACATATATGTCTCAATAAGTTTTTCCGTATTTTTTCAATGTTTGTACAAAAAAACTTCCAGTAAGATGATTATACATTATTTTGATCTACACGCACTTTCACCTCTCAGTGAATTACAAACAGGTGATTATATATTTAGACTAGTAGATTTCACTTCATCATCAATACTTTCTGTTGAAACTGCAGTGGGAGGCCTCCTAAACGCAACGTTTGGCAATGCTACTGAGATGATAATTTCGATATATGCATTGAAGAATGGGATGATGAGGGTCGTTCAGCAGTCATTACTGGGTTCCATCTTGTCCAATATGCTTTTGGTGCTTGGATGTGCCTTCTTTTGTGGTGGGGTGGTTCATCACCATAAAGTACAGAATTTCAATAAGGTGGTGGATCATGCTATTCTGACTAAACATTTATGATTTAAATCTTGATGGAGTGAATTCTTTTTTTTTCTTTGTACACTGAAGCAGGAATCCACTGGGCCTATCATTGTTCTTCCCCTAGCCTGAGTAAAGAAATGCTAATATGTGTCAAAATGTTTCAGGCAGCTGCCCTGGTGAACTCAGGATTGCTATTAATGGCCGTCATGGGTTTATTATTTCCAGCAGTACTGCATTTTACTCATTCGGAAGTGCATAAAGGCAAGTCAGAGCTAGCTCTTTCACGATTTAGCAGCTGCATAATGCTGATTGCATATGCAAGCTATCTTTTCTTTCAACTCAAGAGTCAACCAAATCTGTGTAGTTCTCTTGATGAGGCAGGTATCTCCTTTTTATTCTTTGTTAAAACTGATATTGTGTACTAGAGTTCTTGTAATATAAGTAGTGCATAAGATATCATGCATGGTTTTCAATTTATCTTACTGAAGATTTTATGAAATTGGAACTTGACTGGCTTACAAAACAACGCATGCATTTGCAAAAGATTTATTTAGACTAAATTTCTCTGGCATCTGTCACAGCCGAGGGAGAATAATGAAGAAGATTCTGTTGAAGTTGAGGCCCCTGAGATTACCCAGTGGGAAGCAATTGGGTGGCTTGCTATGTTGACACTGTGCATATCAGTTTTGTCTGGGTATTTGGTCGATGCCATACAGGTTATATACCACATTCTCTCCCATACTTCTATCCACAAAAAAAAAAAAAATAATAATAATAATAATAATAATAAAAAATAAAAAGGATGAACACTGAAAGTAAAAAAGACTAGTACTGTCACAATGCATTAAGCATAACCTTTTTTGCTAACCTTCATGAAATATTATATAACTTCGTAGGTGACCTAATGAATTTTTACCCCTGTTGATTCCTTGCTATTGTATCCATTGATTTGAGAGGGTTTGTGCTTATAGTATAACATGCAATATTGATAACGACAGCACGTTTTTTTGAATAAATTAAGACATGAGTTTGGCTATATCCTTGTCATACTTCTGCTCTCATATTTGTAGACAATGTAAAAATGTTGTTAAATATGCATTAGACTGGTTAGGTAGTCTTTGGATCATTATATTGCACAGTTATGAGGTTCTACTAGGTTTTAGTAGCCTATGTCCATGTAATAGTACCTAGGAGAGTGGATGAGAAGGTTCAGATTTAAGATCTTTGCATCACAACCCTCGCTCCCCTTGGTACAA
This sequence comes from Fraxinus greggii, assembly GCA_903798315.1. Taxonomy (NCBI): domain Eukaryota; kingdom Viridiplantae; phylum Streptophyta; class Magnoliopsida; order Lamiales; family Oleaceae; genus Fraxinus; species Fraxinus greggii. Next base: position 5,573 of record CAIGRK010383318.1, on the reverse strand, counting down.
AGGCCTTGATTTGTCTCGATCTTCAATTAACTGCTTAGAAGCTCCATCCTACCACTCACTCTCCTGATGAAGCCAACCTACTAAAGGGCCTCCATACAACTCATGAATTAAGAATTTCTGATGCCAAATTGCTGCTTGTCGCCAAGGATTAATTTTTCTAAAGACCGATGAAGATCATAAAATTAGTGCATGGTCTTTTCATTTACTTTTCTAGTCATTATGCTAGCAGAATATGTAGACAATCTAAGAAGTATAGGAATGGTTGTGGAGTTAGACGATGGTTGTGCAAAACAATTGGTAATTTGAAAGGATTTCCAGTTATTGTTAATTGGGAAGCTTCACTGGCTGGGCCAAGGTTAAGGAAACATTTCACTGATGCTCAAAATTTATTTACAATATACATTCTGCATTAACTTTTAGTTCTTCTCTAGACTCTTTACCTGTACTCACATTCTGCATTTTAGTTTTATTTATTTATGTCTTAGAAGTAAATCTTCTTCACGTATTTGGTGGGTGGGAGTTGTTTTGTATGGTCATTTAAATGTTGGGTGACCATCAGTTTGTTTGAATAACTGCCTGACTACGTTGTCTGTAATTTTTCAGGGAGCATCTGATGCGATGAACATGCCAGTGGCTTTTATTAGTGTCATTTTGCTTCCCATTGTGGGTAATGCAGCAGAACATGCAAGTGCTATCATGTTTGCCATGAAGGACAAGCTTGTGAGTTGAGAAACCATAGCAACCGCCCGAACAATTTCTTCTTTGTGGTTCAATTCACGTAACTCTTCATTTTACAGGATATCACACTTGGAGTTGCAATTGGATCATCTACTCAAATATCAATGTTTGTGGTAATGCCCTGCCTCTATTTTGGTCATCAATGTTAATGTTCAATTTCTGAATGGTTTAACAAGCTTTTATTCTCATAAATGCAGATACCATTCTGTGTAATTGTTGGATGGATAATGAGGAAGCCTTTGGACTTGAATTTCCAACTCTTTGAAACTGCTACACTATTTATCACGGTGTTAGTGGTGGCATTTATGCTTCAGGTTTGATTCCTCCCTTTCTCTTTTCTTGGCTACCATCCAGGGGGATAATGTTATTTATATAATGTGTATGCAAGAACGCTTTTCGATCTTGATGAGGTATTTCAATCAAATTATCTTCTGATGTTATTGTGTTTTCTCAATACATCCCGTTAAAATCTATGAGGTATAAGATGAGCTGTACACCTATTTTCTCGTGCATATATATTAAGAAATGAAATGGAGCTTTCACAATGATCACTTCATCACTGTTGCTTATGTTGATCAGGAAGGAAAATCAAACTATTTTAAAGGTTTGATGCTTATTCTATGCTATCTCATTGTTGCTGCAAGTTTCTTTGTACACATCGATCCATCAAACGGTGAGCACATTTAGCTTTCTATTGTGCGCTGAGTTTTACATTACTTTTCGTTAAACTTTTCCTGGATACGTAAAAGGATCGGCTTCTACTGCCTGGTTATGTTGAAATTGTCGCCTAGAGTTTTAACCTGAATTTGGGGTGGAGTTGGGGGTGGGGGTTAAGTAATATACCTGGAAAGACCTAAATTATTCTGGAAAGAGACCCGTGCTCAATTTTGGACTCTTTCTTGCAAGATATTATCAAGTTCAACATTAATCTTATAACATCCTTTCAAGACCTTTCTATACCATTTCCAACTCTTACTATCACAATAATTCTGCTGCTTGGTAATGCTGTATGATGATTGAAGGAAATCAATCCCCATTCCCGGTTTACTTTGCATTAATATAAAGTAGAACCGCTAATGTAGAGCCTTTTTTATTTATTTAAAAATGAAATATTAAGCTCTGACTTTAGACTTACTTTTATATATAGGCGTAAGTATCCTGTGTCTTTCAGCGATATCTTGCTCTTTATTTTACGATTTTATTAAAACCTGAATTGTCAACTTCTCCAACAACTCGAGCATGACATCCAAATATTGGTTTAGAGCACGGCATCCAAATATTGGTTTAGAGCACGGCATCCAAAATATTGGTTTAGAGCACGTTTGGGTGTGCTTGAAAGCACATTAAGAGGTGTTTTTAAAGATATGCTGCCAAAAAAGCACAGCTAGATATGCTCTTAGTTTTAACTCAAATTGGGATTAATGTTTATTCATTTTCACTTTGTGCAGATGATGATTAAGATGGAGAAAGAAGGCTGTTGTTACATATGTGTAGGTTGGCGCTACAAATATCTAGAGCTGTGATATTCTCTCTATAAACAAAGCCATCTTAGTAAAACTTTGGCCCTATGGAATAAGCGCGGGAGATGGAGGGAGAAGATTATCATTGCCAGCAGAACCGCAATTTTTTAAATTCCATATTCTTGAGCCGGTAGATTTTGAGTCTCATATATTCGTGTGTTATATGTTGTTTGATCCATACCAACTTCCACCAGCATTATAGAAAGCTGTTTTTTGACTTGTGATACGAAAAAGAAGCTAGGTTGGATGCAAAGTAAATTGGAGCATGTAATCTTTGACATCTTTGGTCATTCTTTAAGAATTATTTTGTTATGGAATGCATCACGCTTGGTTCATTTTTTATCCAAATTCAGTTTGAATAAAGCTCAAAGAATAGTCAAATTCGAGTTCGAAAGCATTTGACTAGTCAGGTTTGAGTAGTTTGTTCAACCTATAATATGGTATGATAGCAGCATAATAAAATATTTAAATTTAGAATTTTGTCAGGCTTGCTTAATTTTATCCACCCTTCTAATTGCCAACTGGTATGAATATGAAAATCAGACCAAGATCTGTACCAACCACATATTTATGTTTCTTGGATTTGTTTACCAAACACACTGACAAAAATGTATCCAAGATCAAAATGTGGGTTTTTTTCTTAATTAAATGTCTAATTTATCTTTATTAAAAGGGAGCCCCTTCTTCTGGCTCCCTTCCCTTGCATTTAGACGATTGCACTTTGCTGCCCTTGTCGTCGCACCTCCTCCTTTTCTGTGTACTCTTGGTAGCTTCCGAGTTGGGGGGGAAAGTTGAGGGGACGAGACTTGGATTAAAAGGTAGATGGGGAAAGAGCCCCATCGGGAAGCTCCCGAGTACATGGAAAAGGGGTGAGTGGCCTGAGGGGGCCAAGGGGAATATGGAGCAGCCGACGGAGGAATAGGGGAGTGAAAAATGGAAAAATTAAAGTTCAGCTCTTTAACTTTTGACTTAGGTGCATTTGATTGTCAATATTTTTCATAAAAAAATATTTTCTTTTCATCCAAATTTCTACTTTCGTGCTGTATTATTGATTATTTTTTTGTAGAAAATATATTCCTAATTTTGGTTACGTGACCATATTTTTCTCGAAAATAATGAAAATTTTTTCTTTATAGAAAGTATGACTTTATTTTTCAGACAATTCTCTCTCTTTCTCATTTACCTACCAATGAAAGATAGACAAATATAATATTTTTTAAGTTAAAAATTAAATCAATCAAACATATTTAATGAATAATTTCCATTCCATCCAAATTTCATACTTACAATCAATCACACCATTTGTGTGATTTTGGCTCTTCAACTTTAAAAATAGAAGTTTTGGGTCCCAATCTATTGAATATGTGAATCTTGGGTCTCACATGGCAAAAACCATTATATGCACATAAAATATTATGCAACATTTACGTGACTTAAGGATGAATGGAAAAATCGTCAAAGATTTAATATTGGGGTTCGAATTCACATATTTAACGTGACCTTCATGTAAAAATTTTAACATCCTCTTTGATGGATTCTTTCAAATGCAATCAGATTCACATGTTTCAAAATTTTTGAGGATCCAAGACCCTACATTTGAAGGTTGAGGAGATAAAACCACGCTAATTGAAAGATTAAGGAGTTCAACCTTTCAACTGGTGCTGTGTTTGTATTTTTAGGGAAATAAATAGATTAAAGACCATTGAATGGAGGAACACGTGGCATCATTTGCTAGACGAGGTGTCCCTCCCTAAGTGTCAATCAATCAGTCCATAGGCTGTTAGCATTTAATGCCCCCTAATGAGTGGATTTGGTGATTTGACTTATTGAAGTCTACTGTGCAGAAATCACATTAATCAATAACGTGGATCCTAATTTTGCTAGGTCTTTATACAAAAGATCATTTAATACGGATGAGGCGATGTAATAGGACTTCAATAGTAGTGTCGCTCCATCTCCTTCTGGTTCGACTTATTGCACTTGATGTGGTACATTTCCTTCTGGTTTGTCTTATTGCTCTCCGAGGCGGTACCGCCTCGGAGCCTTGATTATCGCGAATATGAATAAGGACCATCCCACATTGGTAGTTCGGTATGAAATGATATGGAATGTGGACTTGTTTATTCTCTTGGCTGCCAACTCGATGACGACAATTCGGAGCCTCTTCAGAAGATGCATAACAATAATTTCCCAAAGTCCATGTATAAATATTTGTATAATTCGTAAAATTTCAATGTAAGATCGTGATATGTAAACTTAAGACACTTTTTTTTTTTATCAGTGTAGTATAGTCCCCCAACTCCATGTATAGATATTTATATAATGCATGGACTTTTAATATAGGATGTTGAAGGTAGAATCAAGCGCGAAGGTGAGGTCCTTGCTTGAGGATGATACTCTGAATGGGCAAATTTAAGAAAAGTTGTGACGGATCGGGATTGGAGCTTCCCCATCCTTATTGGTGAAGTACTGATTCAAGAAGGCCTTTTTAATGTCAGGCCAGCTCCTGATGCTTCAAACTGGGATTCTGCCGTACCATACCTCAACCACTCCAGTGAGGAATAAGTTCAAGGCTCTGCATTTCAGAGCCGATGAAGCATATCTCAGGCTCATGTGAGTTTTGTAATTGTTGAGGTGTTTAGCTAGGTCTCCTTTACCTTCATACAAAGGGATCTTAGGAGGAATAAAGTGGTTCAGCATTCATGCCCTTCGAAGGTCCAGCAAAAAGGGAATGTTGCTATCATCGTCATCAAGCTCATATGATGGCATGACCCTTCGGAATCTCCTTCTTCATCTTCATACCTAGGTGGTTGAGAAGGTCCTACTTGACTTCTTGTAGCCATGGGCCTCTCATCTCTCACCTATTTCTAGGCTTTGACGCCTATGCATTTGTCTATGGGACCTAGAGATGGGGGTTGATTGTTGAAGCTTATTTCTAGGCATGTTCAATCCAATGTTGTTAAAAACACTAAGGGATCTTTGGGGATCCCACTCCTGCTCGTATACAAGAGGAAAGTTGGCCTATCTGAAGAACGGATTATTGGAGGGTTGGTCGGATGCGTAATTTGAAGACACATCTAATCCCGCTTTTCTTTCATCTGAGCTAGCCCTTTGTCTGCGCTACTAGAATGAGCCCTTGGCTTTTTGTACTTCTTTTTTTTCTTCTTCTTCTTCTTCTTCTTCTTCTTCTTGAGCAAAAGGGCCCCGTTGAGGTGCATTTTGTGGCATCCGTTGCCCCCTTGCCTATACATTTGCATGAGTTGCTGCATGGTCGCGTTCTGTGTTGTAATACTCCTCATATTGGCAGTTGTTCGC
>CAIGRK010383265.1:0-11351 GCA_903798315.1 Fraxinus greggii | reverse complement strand
AAATCGAATCCAAAACAAATTATAAGTCCCAATGAGTTTCCAAAATAGAACTTCAACTTGACATAGGACTCCAATAACATTCCAAACTGAATTCTTCTTGACGTGCACTTCAATTAGAATTCTTCAGTTATTTCAACAAATAATTCAGGTCACACCCAAATTTCAACAATCTTTACCTTGACATGAATTTCACTAAGAAATGAACTGCTTCTTCAACAGTAACCAAAAAATTAATTTCTCCAATAAAAATAAAAATTAAAACTTCACCTCTTTCAATGAATCCGAGCACTACTCTGCAGAATTACCTCATATTCCCAAAAAATCATAATAATTTTAAATTAACCAAAATGGGCTATATCACATCCTAAAGCAGAATTAATACCAAAAGCTTTTACAGAAGGTTCCTTGCTAGATTGTACACCTTCTACTCCACTTAAAGCACGCCCAACAAAATCAGCATCCACATATCCTTTTCCACTTGGTCCGTCCCTAGCAACTAAATACAATGGTACCGCAGGTGATGTGGCAAAGCGGTATTATCCAAATCGAAACTCCATTTAGCTGTATCCTTCAAATATAACCATTTATGATCTCCTAAAGGTATTGTACCAAACTGAATGTCCATCACGGTACTGAACCTATGCTGACTGACTTTTCTAAATTCTACACTTCCCTACAAGATGTATAACTGTGACCTTTTCTGTCCCTCCAATACAACCTGGGCACCTGTACAAACTTTCAAAGCTCCACATCCACCAAAGAACTCANGGCAAAGCGGTATTATCCAAATCGAAACTCCATTTAGCTGTATCCTTCAAATATAACCATTTATGATCTCCTAAAGGTATTGTACCAAACTGAATGTCCATCACGGTACTGAACCTATGCTGACTGACTTTTCTAAATTCTACACTTCCCTACAAGATGTATAACTGTGACCTTTTCTGTCCCTCCAATACAACCTGGGCACCTGTACAAACTTTCAAAGCTCCACATCCACCAAAGAACTCATAACCTTTTGTATCAAGGATAGACAACAAGATGAGATTCTTCTTCAAATCTGGAATATGTGGAACCTAGCCAAGTGTTCTAATTGTCCCATCCAAAAGTTTCAATCTGACTGTACCAATTTCAGCCACCCAACAAGGTACGTTGTCTCCCATAACCACAACACCTTTGGAAACAATTTAATATTTAGCAAACAAGTCCTTAATAGTACACATATGAAACACACATGCTTAATCAAGAATCCAATCCTTCTCTGATTTAGACTCGATGACAGAAATAGCCAAGAGATCTCCATCAATGTTCTCCGCAAGGTCTGCTTCACCAGAAATATCTGAATTTCTACTTGCAGCTATCATTTTTTTATTCTGTAATTTGTAGCAATCCTTCTTCAAGTGCTCCTTTTTCTTGCAATAGTTACAAATTTAATTACTAAACTTCAACTTTGATCTGTCCCTTTCATAACCACCATGAACAACAAGGCCAGATCCATGTCTAGCCTCAGAAACCAGATGCTTCATCTTCTCTGAGCATCATACAATTTCTCTATGGTGAAAGTAACACGACTATACAAGATGGTGTCTCTAAATGAAGAAAACGAAACGGACAACGAACATAATATGATCAAGGGCAAATTTTCTTCATCATACACTACTTCCAAAGTTTCCAAATCAGCGACGATCTCCTTAAATACAGATAGGTGACCTTCCAATGATCATCCTTCTGCCATTCGATGAGACCATAAAAGCTACTTGATGTTCAACTTACTTGTCAGACTTATAGTCATGCACAATTGCTCCAACTTCAACCATAAAGTAGCTGCCGACCTCTCCTTCAAAACGTCCTGAAGAACGGAATTTGATAAATGAAGATGAATGTGAGAAACTACCCATTTATCCTTTCGTAATTTCTCCTCCGCAGTCAAAGTTGCTAGCATCCTGTCAATACCCAGCAACAGGCGGGCGAGACTCAGGCGACAGCCCTGTCGCTCGAGCGATAGGGCAGTGCCGACGAACAACTAAGTCTCAGTTTATTTTCTCCTGGCCTCACTCGAGCGTCCAACTAGCGGTAGGCTAGCGAAAAAGTGACTACTTTTCTTCCCGGTCCATAGTTCAACCTCTTCAAGTCCAATATAAATTTCAACTCCAAATGGATTTCCAAAATAGAACTTCAACTTGACATATGACTCCAATAACATTCCAAATTTATATTCTTCATGACGAGCACTCCAATTAGAATTCTTCAATTATTTCAACAAAGAATTCGGGTCACACTCAAATTCCAACATAATGCTTGGATTAGTTGACCACCAATTGATTGATTTTTAAGTGATAATTATGTTGAGAGGTTGATTATTTGTTTAGACCATGTAGTAAAAGTCAAAAATTAATATGGAAGTGTAGATATATATTTTCTAGTTAATAAGTTCGTTACTTGTATGCTTAGAGTTTTAATGCATTTTAATTAAGGTGTATCTAGATTCATATAGAGATATTAAATTGATTTAGTTAAATATGATCGATTTGAACTTGAAAAAGGTAAATGGAATATGTTAGAAGGATTTGACCGGGTACGAATAATCAATTGTAATAAAATTTGGAGATTGAAATTAGGGTCAACTTGTGAATCCTAACACTTAAATCATCTTTAAAAAAATAATTTTTATTATTTTAGTATATTCAAAATAAAAAATCATAAAAATAAAATATTTTATTGTTTTCAATAAATTGAAGTTTGAAATAATGCAACCCACGGTTAGTAGTTCTCAAGGAATGATATCCGAATTCTTATGTCAACTTTATTACTTATTACGATCCGTAGCTTGGAGGATATAAAATTCGTGCACTTACGTGCCGCGGGCTTTCAAACCATAGTCAACATGTGGTTGGCCAAAAATAATATTTTTTTCCTCTTTTCTTGTCTTTCTTCTTTTATAAAACTGAAATAAAATATAAAATTCTCTTTTAGAAATTTTTTTTCTTTTAGAAAAATAAAAAAAAAATTGAAAATTTATTTTTTTAAAAATATATATATTCTTTTTTAATGTTATAACTAGTTTGCTATTATCATTCCAAGTTTCATTAAAATAAACTCGCATGTGATTATATTGGTAATTATCTTTCTTGTTTGGTTTCTGGCATAATGATTACAAAACGAGCAATGAAATAATATTATACGAAGATAAAAGATCATATGCTCAATGAAAAATATCATATACACAACGATTATTTATAACCCATCTTTAAGCACGTACACGCATTAAGGACAATGTGCATTTTAAGTTTGGAAGTGCAGATTAGTTTGTTAGTTATATTTGCTTGTTTGTGTGAAAGGTTCAAAAAAATCTCTTTATTTTATATTTTTTATTTTTTGTGTGAGTTGAACAGTCTTGTCGATTAATTGAAATTATTTGGAATTGTTAATTTTTCGTCAATTGTGAATAAGTGAGCGATTTTTATGCTAATTCGATACTTTCTTATATGAGATCGTATTATATGTAACACAATAGTCATATAATTATTATGTATTTTTGAATTGTTATATTGATAGAATAGGTTAAATGAACTTAGTTCTTTATAAAATAAGATCTCAATATGTAGCATAACCATTTAAGTTATTGAAAGAATAAGTTTGGGGGGAAGGGGTGGTTGATGTATTGTTAGAAGCCATTTAGATATGCATTGATTTTTTTGCATGTTCAATAATTGTGAAATGTTATTAGCTAACAATTAGAGACTGGATAGTAATCATCTAGTGGGGATTTGGTTTCAATTTCCTTAAAAAAAATAAAAATAAAAATAAAAAAATAAGGCATTGCACTAGTCGGAGCATGTCAAAAAGTTACTTACATAGTTATGTGAAGTTAGTATTCAGTAATTCGACCCTATTCATCATTAATATTTAGGATAGGATTTACTGGAGAAGAAGATCGATTGCAATTTAGAGTGAAAACTACATTCAAAAGCCAAAAAATAAAAATAAAAAAAAATTCCAAGCATACATTAAGGGAAAATGGAAAAAAAAAACACGGAAGTGTGTTGAAGCAGCGACAAAACGACTATAACCATTATTTCTGCCTAGCTAAGCTTTGGATATTTAATATAGAATTTAGACTTCTGGAGATGATTATTATTCTCGTTTAAGCTTCGAGGTTGAGACATTCAAATTTAAAGAAACCATCACGTATCGAGGTAGTGACTTTATTGGTGAATCCCGACCAAATTTGAGAGGAAAATGAATTAGTGTTATCAAATCAACCTTTGAATATATACCTCAATTATGTGATTGAAAAATACATTTGGGGTGTGTATCACATGAAAGAGAAAGGAAATACTTGATTATTAAGGGTCGAGAATTAACCAACTTAAAAAGTTTATGATGATTTGATTGACTATGCACATACATCTTCAAGCATTGAATAAGTAAATAATTAGTTTTAATTGCATTATTTATGAGCTTTTTGTGAATTATCAAACGATTTCAATACTAGATGAGAGTTTGGCAAAGTTATCTAATGTATTTATAATTTTATTTTTGTGTTTAATAGATAGTCTTGTTCGGGACAAACAAGAGTTTATGTTTAGGGATAAGTGATAAGTGCATTTTATGCGCTTATATGGACTTTTGTCCTTGTTTATTATATATAAGTTAAACGATTATCTACTTAATTTTTATAAATTAAGTTAATTGTAGGGAAATCTAAACTTGGATACAATTTATGCGGAAATAGGCTATTTCGAGCTTAATTGGAGTTTATGTGAAATAATTGAAGATTAATCGGATTGAAAGAGATCAATTAGAAGTATTAATGGAGCATCCAATAAATATTAATTAGTTTCAAGAGTCAAATTCAACATTTGGTAACTTTGGGGACTAAATAATAAACTTTCAGAGCTTGCCTTGGGTCAATTATTAATATTTTGAAATCAATAAGACTTAATTGCAAATAACAGAAGATGAAGGACTAAAGTTACATGAGAAAATGGAGTTCAATTAGAAAACAAACTTGATCCCTTTTATTTCTTAGTATCTTTATAGAAACCAAGTTGAACAATGATTTTATATAAATCTTATTTTATAAATACATGACTTAGTCCAGAGTTAAAAGCGAATTGTAGAGTTTCATTATACACATATATGAAGATGAGATTTGGGGGAAGCCCAAAAGTAGGGAAAATAAAAAAATCAATCAAGTAGTTAGGGTTTCAAAATTTTATAAGAAAAATCTCCATCTTTTTCTTGTATTCCTTTGAAACACAAGATTTATTTTAATTCATTCTTGATTTATTATTCTCCATGATCTGTAAGTTACTAGTTATGATGAATGATTGTAACCTAGTTTTGAACCTTAATTTTATTAAGAAAATTTAAATCTTTAACTGATGTTGTGAATTGTTTTTATTAATTCTTAATGCTTGAATCGATTAACCACTAATTCATTATTTTTTGAGCAATAATTACGTCAGGCGAATTATTTATTTGGACCATGTAGTAAAAGTTGGAATTAATATAAAAGTGTAAAGATACATTTTCTACTTAATGTGATCATTACATGGATTTTTAGAGATTTAATGGATTTAATTTAGCTGTATCCAGACTCAAATAGAGAAATAGAATTTTATTTGTTAAATATAATCAATTTGAACTCGAGAGAGTTAGATTGAATACGTTAGAAGAATTCGACCGAGTACGCATAATCAATTGTTATAAATTGCTGATTGGGATTAGAGGTTAACTATGGTGAACTCGTGAATCCTAATACTTAAACCATCATTAAAAAATCACTTATATTATTTTGGTATATTTAAAATAAAAAATCACAAACATAAAATAATTACTTTTATTTATTTCCAATCAAATTGAAATAAGAAATAATTTACCAACTGTTACATCCTAGTTCTTTTAAGAACAATATCCCGGCTCTTAATTCAATTTTATATATTACTTGTTATGATCCATATACTTGTGAGATAGAAAATTGACAATATTTAAATTTGTTGATAATAAGGTACATTAAATAGGGAAAATATAAGAAACTAAAAAATATATACTTTCAATATGGAACGTGACGTATAATTTAGGATAGATGGGAAAGGAAATCAAGCTTATTATTATGTGACATATGGTGTTAGAAACTGAACGAGGTTAGACTACCCAATATGAATAATTGATTACAATAAGAAGAACACGAGAAACAAAAAAATTAATTTTGTAGAGGAATTGGAGATTTTATTCAACTATAATGAAGAGAGAAATTACATGTCAGACTCTAACAACAGACCTAAGATGGAAACAAGGTCAAAAAATGTATGGAATACATGGAACAATTAAAACCCGGACGGCAGTTCCAATCGAGCGATAGGTGGACGACAGGTCCTCTACTAAAAATTCCATCTCACCCCTCGAGCGTCCATCTAGCTGTTGATCCCTTTTTCCTTCATGGACCTATTTCATACCTCTTCAATGACCAATACACCAAACTACACAAACCCTAAATGAATTTAGGTCACAAACCCAACAATCTTCACCTTGATATAAATTTCAATGCAACGAACGAAGCTCCAAATTTCTCCACCTGAAGAAAAAATTGGACTGCAAGGAATGAACTGAACTCATCAACAGAGATCAAACTAACTTCTCCAATGAACCAAAAAATTCTCCACCTCTTCCACGATATCCAACTAGAATAAATGAATCTAAACACTGCTCCGCATAATTACCTTGGGTTTCTAATAATCACAGATTTAAAATTTACCAAACAAGGCCTAAACACACGCTAAAACATAATCAACGCTAAATGCTTTTGTAGAATGCCCCTTACTAGACTGAACACCTTCAAATACACTCAAAGCTTGCGCAATAAAATCAGCTTTCCTGTACCTTTCTCAAACTGGCCTGTCCCTAGCAATTGAATACGATGGTACTGCAAGTAATAATGGCAAAGTAACATTACCCATATTCTCTGAATTCGACTTACCTGTATTTTTCAATACGGAGCCCAAACTAAATCCCCAATAGTATTATACCAAACTAAATATCCATCACGGTACTAAACCTTTGCTGATTGTTCTTCAATGATTTTGCATGACATTGCAAGATGTATAACTGGGTCTTTTTCTGTCCCTCTGTTAAAACCCTGACACCTTTTCAAAATTCAAAGCTCCAAATCCACCAATGAACTCATACCCTTTCGAATCAAGAGTAGCCACGATATGAGATTTTTCTTCAAATCTGGAATATGTTGAATGTGATCAACTATTCTAAATGTCCCATCCAACAGCTTAAGGCTAATTCTACCAATACCATTACATGACAAGGTGTGTTGTTTCCCATGACTACGATACCTTTTGAAATTGTTCCATATGTTGTAAACAAATCCCAATTGGTACACATGAAAAGCACAAGCTGAATCCAAAATCCAATCCTTGTCAGGTTTAGATTCGGCATCAGAAATAGCCTAAAGATCCCCATCACTCAAATAGTCTCGTGCGACATTGGTTTCACCTTAAGTATCTAATTTCTTTCCCTTCTCTTCGTACCCAACTTATCTTTATTCTGCAACTTGTTACCATCCCTTTTGAAGTGTCATTTCTTCGTGCAATAAAAGCATACTTGATTATTGAAATTGGACTTTGACCTACCCTTACTTAACCACCATGAACAACAAAACCTTCTCCATCCCTAGCCTCATATCGAAGGAGATGCTTCATCTTCTTATTTGAAAATAAAGCATCACACGCATCTTCAATGGTGAGAATATCACGACTATACAAAATCGTGTCTCTAAACGATATAAACGAAGCGGACAATGAACACAAAAGAATTAATGACAAATCTTTTTCATCATACTTTATCTCTAAAGTCTCCAAATCAGCGATGATTTCTTTATAAAATAGCTAGATAATCTTCTAAATATCTGCTCTGTAATTTGATGAGAATACAAACACCGCTTCAAATGCAATTTGCTAGTTAAAGTCTTAGTTATGCACAATTGCTCGAACTTCAACCATAACGTAGCTACAGTTTTCTCCTTCAAAATGTCCTGAAAAATATTATGCAAAAGATGAAGATGAATTCGCGAAAATACTCTCCGATTCTTACGTTGTTTCTCATTCGTCGTCTAAGTTGTGAGCATTTTATCAAATTTAAACAACGCATCATCCAAATCCATCTGAATGAGTGCTACTCCCATCTTTATCTACCACAATGAGAATCCAGTGCTGCGATATAAAAGTAGAATGTCATATTTCGTGTTTGTTATCAAGAACAACGAAACCTTGAACAAATCAAACCAAAAATCTAATATCACTTGTTAGAAATTGAACGAGGTTATACGACACGATATGATGTATTGATCACAACGACAAGAAAATAATGAACAAGAATTTAATTTGGCAGAAGAACTGAAGATTTTATTCAATTATAATAGAAAGAAATTACAACAATATTACAATTCTAACTTGAAGTAATGAATTAACTTGTAAAGAGTCTGCTATTTCTAGGGGTATATGCTAGCCTCTAATAATAGCCCTAAAGATGGAAACTATGTTAAAATATGCGTGACATAAACAAAATAGGAAAAATTCTAACGACAGCGGCACTCGAGTGCCAGCGAGCCTTCGTCTAGCGGTAGTCAGGCCGCGCATCATCTGCTGAAAATTTCATCTTGCCGCTCGAGCGTCTACTAACGGGTCAATCCCTTTGTCCACCATGATCCCTTTTTAGACGTCTTTAATGCCTAATACACCAAATCACGCAAATCCTATATGAATTTGGGTCACAAACCCAATATATCAAGTATAGAACTTTATAAATCTAGGTGTTATCAATTCAAATTGAGAATTACTACACGTATTGAATTGTTCGGAGAAATGAGGTGACAGTTTTTTGGCCCTTGATTTGAATGAAATTTCAAATCAAGGGCCAAAAAATGTCATCTCATTTTCTGTCATATCTGTAAACCAGTTTCCGTACCACTAGCAAAAGTGATTCGAATTTTAATACATTCCATTGAACCCATGGTATATCCAACTTAGATTTTAATGGAGTCCGTTGAAAACTAGTTGTCTTCAAAAACCCGTACATTATCTGAATTTCACTAATTGGAAGGATTTAAATAAAATGGATTTTGATCTCATAAATTAATCAAGCTCTTTACGAAATTCAGAATAAGACCTCACATTTCAATTGATTTTGAGTCCACAAATATAAAATCAAATTATTTATCGCTTTCACAAATAAAAGAATAAATTATATTATATTAATTAAGAAATAGAAAATATAATGGTAAATAGTAAAATATATATATATATCTCGTTTCGATTCTCATTACGAAATTCAAAATGGGAGGCAAAAGAGAGAGGAATTTTCTCATTTCTATTGGGATTTGAAATCGAATTTCTTTTCTTGGCAGCTATGAACAAAAAGTAAATTATTCAAGCAATCTTTGTGCGAACAAAACATTATTTAATCATAAAAATATTAAGTTCGTGTTTTGTACACAATTCTTGACAATATAACGAAAATATTGAATTTAATTAAAACTTGTTGATATTTATTTTTTTATTTATTTTTGAGATTGTAATGTCATTGAATATTTCGTATGGGACTAGTTTTTAATACGTTGATATTAATTTTCAGTTTTTTGGATTTAAGAAATTAGTTTACTTTAAAAGTTCTGAATTTTCTGTAATAAAGTATAAGGATATGAATTTTATTTTCAAATTACAAAATAATAATAATAATAATAATAATAATAATAATAATAATAATAATAATAATAATAATAATAAATTTTGATAATCTATTAAGAAGTTATATAATTTTACCGTAACCATATTAAGCAATGAATTCATGAAAATTAATAAAATAAAATTATGTTAAAATCTTAAATGTGAAATTGAATGCAAATCCATGAAATAAATGAGAATTCCCGAATGTTAATAAATTTATTAAATTCCTACATTACAACACCATTCTTAAATTTTATTAAGTCATAAAGATCTCGAGTTGCTGTAAACTATTACAATTAAGAAACAAGTCTCCCGGTTCTCTTGGCCCTCAAATCAACTAGGGCCAAGTTCAACAATTAAAATAGCACACACAATTATGAACCATCGTGCCATTGAACAATCTAGTAGCGCAATTACTTGACACAAAAATTCCTGGTGCAACAAGTGCACTTCTGCACATTGCATCACAAGATCCCTTCAAATTGGCTATGCAAGGATAGTTAAATCCAATTTTGCAAATTGCACCATGAACCAAAATCTCTGCATACAAAAATGAAATTTTTTAGTAAGTTACTTCCGTAAAAACTGTGATTATCGGAATGAAAACTAATTCACAATAATTTCTAAAAAAAAATAAATCCCAATTCAGTCTATTAAAATAATTTTAGAGACGACAAATAACGGGCATACTTTTTCTAAGATCTTCTTAGGTGCACGTATATTTGTTACCTGTTGTGATGAAAATAAGAACAGTCATGAAGAGTAACGACTTCAAAAGCTTTGCCATTGAGATTCCTAATGACTTGTGACCTTCAGAATGATTATTTTCTTTAAGTTTTCATCACAATGACCCTTGTCATGTCCTTAAATAGATTTGATTATGATAAAATTTCATCAATCTAATCTTAGTTAATTACATATATTTGTGAAGTTTTATTGTAATATATAGGCAAATTGCATACAATTCTTGTACATATGAATAGGATTTACTAGGTTCCGAATGAGATTACGCAAAAGGTAGATAGGATTATGATAAATTCTATAACCTAATATTTATTAATAAGTTTTAATCTACATTTGAATCCATGTACAAATATGATTTACTAAATTTCAAGTATCTAATATCTGTAATAGCTTATAGATGTCATGAACTTATTGCTATGAGAAGTAGGCTATGCCATTAATCCAAACAATTTCATGTTTTTCAAAGATTTAATAGAACAGTCAAATTGGTGCAATGAATTCGCAAACATTGGATAACAATTTTTTGGATCAATATTAGACGAGATGACTCCGAAAAAACAACACGTTTTAAATCTTGTTTTCCTTCCAACGAATATCAATTCGAATTGGAAACGTTATACTTCTGGAAGATTTGTATCTTTTTGAGTTATCTTTTCAATGCATTTTGAATTACCTCAATCGGTTATCGGGAGATAAATATTTGATCAAAATACTGAAAGCTGTCCGGTGGAAAGAAAATGTATACCTATATGGCCGCACATGTCTAATTTGATGCGACCGCATCATGTATTCCAGGGCCAAAATTGATGGTTGAACGTCCTTCTACGCGACCGCTTATAAATGTACTATGGCGAGATTTTGTTTCCTTTT